>UELU01136743.1:2128-13619 GCA_900490025.1 Megastigmus dorsalis | reverse complement strand
CTGCTGTGGGTTCGGGGCTTTAGGTTATGGTTTTGAGGTTATGGGCCTAAAATTAGGACCTCGAGGGTGATCTGCTCCGGGTTTGGGGCTTTGGGTAACGGGTTTGTGGTTAAGGACTTAAAATTAGGCACTCGAGGGTGATCTGCTGCGGGTTTGGGGCTTTGGGTTATGGCTCTGAGGTTATGCGCTTAAAATTAAGTACTCGAGGGTCATCTGCTTAGGGTTTGGGTATTTGGCTTATGGTCTTAAGGTTATGTGGTTAAAATTAAGTACTTTAGGATTCTCATCAGGATCCGCACTGGAATAATGCCCCTTAAAACATTAAAATCCAAGTGGAATTTCAGTTAGATAATAAGATCGTTATTTTTAACAGCAGTCATTTTAATTCTTATTAATCTTCGATCTAACTTTACATTGTTGTTTGTTTTTACATTCTCAAACACTCTTTAAAGTGATTTTCGTTGTAAATTGCGTGCAATTGACCTTTAAATAATAATCTAAATCAATATTATTAAATTATTATGAAAATCGAATTGTTATTAACGTTTTTCGGAAATTTCCTGTAGTTTGGCAGTAGTTTTTCTGTAGTTGCCAAAATACTACTGCCGCAATAATAGTTACGGCAGTAGTTTCGGCATTAGCTGAACTACAGTATGGAAGTAGTTCCGGCAGTAGTTCGAGCAGTAGTTCTGGCAGTAGTTTAGGCAGTAGTTGGCTTCCGTAAGGGTTGTTAATGAATTTCTAGCTTTAAAAATAAAATGTTATCTTTTGCAAAGAGGAGTTTCTGGTCAGGTGTTTCATATAAAAATATAAAGATTTTATGTACATATAATTTGCCATTTTTAAGGAGAACATAAATTTATATAAAATTAATAATAAAAGAGAAATAGAAGGATAAGAGTAGTAAATAATCATATTTAAAATTAGTTTTAAGAATAAAACATGTGTTTGGTCATAAGCCTACTGGTCATAAACTTTAATACTTTAGTTTTGCAGGCATGACAAATCTAATGACAGATATACCAGCGATTAAGAGAGTCAACAAACAATATCATCCAGATGACTTGTTTCAAGCTCTAGATGATATAAAGAAAAATAAAGTATAAGAAGAAAAAGAATTGAACAAGAATTTGAGACTAGAGAAGATAAAAATATAAAAGGAAATAGAAGAGGAAAAGAAAAAACAAAAAAACAAAAAGCCATCCAAAAAGTGAAAACCAGTAAAAAAATAATCAGATAAAAAATGTTAACGATTTCAAAGACTTATTTCAAATGCATTCCTGCTTGTGATATTATCTTATATTTACTTAAAATAAATAATTTATTGTACGGTAGTAAAAAATCAATATTATTTATGTAATAATAATAAATATTATTTATGCAATAGTAATACATTATTATTTATGTTATAATAATAAATATTATATATTTATTAATAACAATTATTATTTATTGTATTAATAGATTAAACATTAATACTGAGAAAGTTAAATATATTTTTTTCCTGATTTTTAAAGGATATTTCATCAGGAATAGGGTACCGTTTGATCAGAAACTACGTCCGCATGCAATTAGTCTGATCCAGAACTGCTCCCCGGACCTTCTTTTATGTTTTCATTAATTACTAATTTATTTTCCCAGATTTTTTTTCATTTGAACGTATGAAATTAAAGATAAAACTTGAATAAATTTAAATAAAATGAAAAATTTTTACTTTCTAATGTTATTCGTCTAAGATATGAAAAATACTGCAGGTTTACGCTTAGTTGATCCAGAACTACGCCCGTCACGGTATACTATTGTAAACATTTATTGGCTTCATGTAACCTGCAATTTGAACTTCTTAATGGCTTAATTGAGCTTATCTAAAAGGTTTAAATACCCACGCCATATCATAAAGTTGGCGTCGGGAGGACGTGTGCCTCCCGACAAGTTTAAGGAAAAATTTTATAAATGTCATCCGAATTAAAAATGTGCAGCAGTAGTGCGTATAATTTGCGAAAACGTGTACCATGTAAGTGATTTTGTCAAATTAAAAGATACCAACATCTTAAGTGATTCTTTAGTTATATGTCCTGAGCATGTGGATGAGGTCAACATAACCTCAAATACAAAAAACGTGGCATTGGACCACTCAGCTAGAATAGTAATAGCTCAAATCAAAAATAAACAGGAGCAAGAATTAAGAAAGCAAATCTTACAAGAGATAGAAACGAGAAGAGACGATGACGAACACAATGCAACAATATATGAAGAAAATAAAGAAATAGAAAGTATGAAAATTGAAAATAAATTATTAAAGCAACTTAATAAGGAACTTTAAGAAAAAAATGAATTGCTAAAAAAATTACTAGAGAAAGAAAAAATAAATAATAATGATAATAGAAAAACTTATGCTGATGTTTTTAGGAGTGAAAACCCAGTTAAAAAACGTATACCTAAAATAACAATAAAAAAAAAAACAAATAAAAGCGAAAAACTAACTGCTAAAGAATGTGTATTACACTATTTAAACAAAGAAAAGAATATACAAACTAACAAAGTTGAAATTAAAAACGAAAATGAAATTATAGTCAGCTGCTCAAATGAAAAAAGTGTAAATATAGCCGAAGAAATTCTAAAAGGAAAGCTTGCCAACAGTTTCAAAATTGAAAAAGAACAATTCATGAATCCGAAAATCAAGATTGTTGGAATTGATAATTATTGTAAGAACAACATGGAAGCTCTGGAAATAGATATCAACAACAGAAATTTTAAGAAATTTGAAACAAAATGTAAAGTATTGCATGTATACACTAACAAGCAGACACAATTATAAGGTATTACAGCTGAAGTTCCAGCTGAAGTGTATAAAAATATCAAAGAAAATAGTGATAAAGTGTTTGTGGGGCATCAGAGATGTAAAGTCTACGACTTAATTAACGTCAAACCATGTTTTAATTGCGGGGGATTTGGACACAGCGGATCAAAATGTCACAATGATTTAAGTTGCTTGAAATGTGCTAGAAATCACAATACTAATATCTGTAATAGTGAATCTTTAAAGTGTCTTAATTGCTCCTACAGCAATAATAAATATAAAACAAATTTTGACACAAATCATGCAACATATGATAGTGACACGTGTATGATAATGAAAACTGAAATAAAAAATTACATGGAAATGACGGACTATCCAATTAAACCTATACTACCAAAGCATATCGGTAAAGCAGGAAACTTTCGCCAACCGAAGATAACAAGTACGTCGTTAGCATCATCATCAACGAGACAGAAAGAGAGCACAAGCAGTAGTCCTGACTCAACAAGTTTACAAAAACGAAATGTCAAATAGACATAATGGAGAGCAATTTAGACTTTATAGAATTAGTACAAACTGAATGTATCGTTGATGATGTTCAAGATCTCAATAAAAATATTTGTGCATATAACTTAATATTATACATTAACATAAGAAGCTTAAATGCAAATTTTACAAAACTCGAAATACTTATTTAGAGCTTGAAAATCAAACCTTTAGTAATAATTTGCTCAGAAACCTGGAATCTGGAATATTTTCAGTATTTCAAATTAAAGGGGTATAAGAGTTATTATAATAATAGTCTCCTAAATAAGTCTGATGGACTAGTTACTTATGTAAAAGAAAAGGTTATTGATACTACGAACATTATAAAAATTGGTAGGCTAAGTATATTTAATACTAAACTAAAAATAATCAATAATGAAAATCTCGAAATATCTGCGATATATAGATCACATGATATATATATCTATATATGAATATAGAACTTTTTTAAAAAGTAAGAAAAATGTTAAAAATCACTGTGTTGTATTGGATTTTAATATTGATCTACTAGATACCAATAATCTTAGTTTGGAATACCTAAATAATTTTCAGAAAAAGGGATATACGCCAGGTTTTTCTAATATAACTAGGCCATCTAATTGTAATAATAATGGAACTTGTATAGACAATTTTTTTATCAAAACAAACGCAATTAATTTTAGACCTTACAAACTATTACAATCAATTAACGGCCATTATCCATTATTAGTATATTTTGACAACATAATTAGACAAGATGCAAATAATGAAAACATTAACTTTGTAAATTTAAAAAAATTAAAATCATTTCAAGTACAAAAAACTGGAATCTACTAAAAATGGAAAAAGATGCAAACGAGGGTATTGAAACTCTCATAAATGAACTGCAGATTTGTATAAATATGGCGCAAAGTACATATGAAAAGAAAATTAAAACGCATTCCAAACCTAGGGAATCCTGGATAGCAAAAGGTATTATGATTTCTTGTAAAACAAAAGAAACTCTATATAAAATATGGAGACAAAATAAAGACAATGATTCACTTAAAGTAGAATACAAAAATTGCTTGAAAATATTAGATAAGGTAATCAATAATGCTAAAATGAAATTTGAAGCCAAAGAAGTAGATTTGCGTAGCAAAAACCAAGGCATCTATGGAATTATGTAAATGAAAAATTAAACAAGAACAAAACTAAGAATACGAACATAAAATATATTTACGATGAAAACAACAAAAAAATTGAAAATACAACGGAAATAGCAAACTACATGAATACATATTTTTGTGAAATTGGCGAAAAGATAAGTGACAACATTAAAAAACCAATTAACTCTAAGTTAACACAACCTCGAATGAATGCCAATTTAATTTTCATTAAACCTATAAATTATGTAGAAATAAAACGAATAATTGACAACATGAAAGATAAATCGGGTGGGGTAGATAATATAAATGTGAAAATGCTAAAAGTAATGTCTGAATATATCAAGGAACCTTTGGCCTATCTTTTTAATTTATGTATAGAACAAGCCACCTGGCCTAATGTACTCAAAAAGGCTGATGTAGTGCCAATACATAAAGCTTCGGATAAATGTACAGCATCAAATTATAGGCGGATATCCTTGATGTCGAACATTGCTAAAATATTCATAGATCAAAACAAAATATTAAACCAGCGACAATTTGGCTTTATTAAGGGAAAAGGTACTAAGTTTGCGTTAAATTATATTTCAAATGTAATTTACAAACATTAGATAAAAGAAAACCATTGATCTTAACGTTTCTTGATTTGGCAAAAGCATTCGATACAGTAAACCACAAAATTTTACTAGACAAGCTTTATAATTATGGAATAAGAGGAAAGGCATTAGATCTGATGATAAGTTATTTATCGGATAGACAACAAGGGGTAAAATTACAAAATGTGCACAGTGACTATTATTATATAACGATAGGAGTCCCACAAGGGACTATTTTGGGATCTTTTCTTTTTGGTTTGTATGTAAATGATTTATTGGATAGTTTGCCAGAAGGTGCCATAGTGTCATATGCGGATGATACACCTATTATATCGACTGGTGATACTTGGCTTGTTACCCAAGAAAAAATGAATATTCACTTAGAATTTGTTAATGATTGGTTAGCATTAAACAAACTCTCACTTAATGTAATGAAGACGGTATTTATGACAATTGGAAACTACAGAGACAGTGTCCCAGAAAAATTAGATATAAAAATACATAAGAGATCTTTAATTAGAATAGAAAGTTGTAAATATTTAGGTGTTATATTTGATTTCAATATGAAATGGAACAGACAGGTAGAGAATATTATAAATAGGACCAAATATCTTATTTTTATTTTCTACAAGCTTGCTAAGATAATGCAAACGAAAACATTGTTAATTTTATACTATACCTTTTTTCACAGTATACTAAATTTTGGGATAATAGCTTGGGGAGGTGCTTATAATAATAACTTAAGTTTGCTCCAAAGAGTACAAAATAGAATACTAAAGATAATATATAAAAATAAACTTTGTACTGAAAACCGTCCAATAAATTTGGTGCAAAATTTCGCTTACGAGTCCTTAAATTATCATTACAAGGAATTGAAAAGTAAGTACTTAATGATACAGAGCAATACACGAAATAAAAACATTCAATTGCCAAAGATAGCAAAATCTGTAAGTAATAAGAATAGCTACATCATTGCTATAAGGCTGTTTAATTCTTTGCCAAATGATCTCAAAAAATTAGATCTTACTAAAATGGTTGTTAAAAGAAAAATTAAAAAATGGATTGTATCTAACGTCCATTAACTCTAGAGTAAATAACATGATTAGTAGACAATGATATTATAATTTGTTAAATATTTAGAAATTTTATGTTGATTTAATTAAAGTATCAAGTATATTGAAATTTTGAAAGTTTATAAGGGTCTGATTGTGTAGTAACTGCTACACTTTTCAGGAACTGCGTTACGATTCTGTCGCGAGAGTAACAATTATTACACAACTATTTTATAATAGAGGTTAGTATGTAAGTTTAGTATGTAAGTTGTTTATGTATACCGGACCTACACACAGGCAATATTGCCTCGGTAGGGTTTACCATTGTAAACTGATTTTCTGGTTAAAGGAATAAATAAATAAAAATAAATAAATAAATTTCACGTATATTTAATGTGATTTTGACCTTATACTATTTAGGATATTTATTTGTAATTTGAAATACTATTTAATAAACCGTAAATACATAGGCTAATAGATACATTTAAATGATATTTACTACTTATCTAAATGGTATGAGGTGAAAATATCATCAAAATCTTTTAGATAAGCTCCCAAAGATCAAAATCTATTAAGCAATTGGAGCTGTAACATACGCAAATAGATTGTTCTATTTTATTTGATAAAAAAACTACTCATTCTCAAAAATTATATTCTCTTTCTTATCTATAATCCGAGTATATCTCATGCAGCAGGTATGCCACAACGAAGCGCAGCTGCATGCTTTAGTACGCCTTTCAACGTTTCGCAGTATGCTCTGTAGCATTTCTCATCTCCAACAACACGTGAGCATCGTGGCGAAACAGGTTGCCACCGCAGTCCACCCAGAGCAACATCGTCACCGGAGCTCTCCAGCAGCAGCGTCTTCGCAGCGTATAAAAAACGTAAACGTAAAAATTAATATCACGCGAGTAAAAAGTGTGCAGTCCTAGCGCCGAGATCAAGCCCGCGCCGTGACACCAATTTGAAATCGCGCACGTTCGGATATCTTTCCGAGAATCAGCAAGTCGAGTCACGCCCTCTCACAAACAACAGCTTCTCTGAATTCGGACTTAGCAAAGGTTCTTTTTCCTTTCAACTAAATAATGAAAAATATTAAAATCATTAAATAATTTATTAAATTTATCAAATAACTTATTAAATTATTATGTCTTTAGTATATAATTATTATGACTTATTATCTAGTAATTATTATTACTAGATCTTTCAAGACGCAAGTCCCTTGACACAAGTCAATTGATGGCATTAATTCTAACTTCAATTTGAACGCACCCGTTTTTCATTTTGGGCAACAAAACCTTCCAAAACTCAATTGCTAACACGTGGTCATCTTTAGGTCAAACAGCAATTCATCCCAACGTAGTCCCTGAAATTAACTTCCAAAATATTTGGAACGATAATTTCGAAGCCTCGTTTACTTTCCATAAGGAGTAATTCCTTTTGCGCAATATTTTGACTGACGATGGAAAATATCGAATCTAATTAAGAATTCAGGGGAGGAAATAACCCCAGAAATTGGCAACAATTTAAAAACCTTAGCACACTGATATAAATAATAAAATTTAAAAAAAACTACTTCTCGAAAAACATTCCGAATCATCAGAACAAAAGATAGATAGGCTTTTCAAAGACGCGTATCTACAAGATAGGAAGCCGTCAGTCTCCCTAAACGTTATTCAGTTATCAGAAATTTATGTCCCGCATCAATCAACGTTAACCGTGTGGAAAGAGCGTTTACCTTCGAAATCGGTTTACATCATCTCAATAAATTCTACTTGCCTCTTAAATTAGACAAGAGCACTTTCGGTCTGAATTAATTAATTTTCCTTAGGCAACACATAAGCAAAAATGGTTTTGAACCAAACGGTTCCAAATTAGAACCAATTAAAGACTTCCAAAAACCCCAAACGATCGACGATTTGCATCATTTGCGCGGAATGGTAAGGTTTTATAGAAATTTTATCCCTGATGTGGCTGAAACGCAAGTCCCTCTTAACGATTTTCTCCATGACACGAAAAAAAAAGGATAAATACCACGTAGAATATGATACGGAAGTGGAAAGTGCATTTGAAAAATCGAAAGAAGATGTAATAAATGTAATCTATATGGCTTTTCCTCACGCCGACGCGGAAATCAGATTACAAAGTGACTCATCCAGGATCGCTATGGGTGTCGTCCTCAAGTAAAAATGAAGGATACAGAGCAGCCATTTATCTTCTCAAAAAAATTTCCCCCACACAAATAAAGTATTTCACATATGATTATGAACTTGTAGCGATCAAGGAAACTCTCCAATATTTTCACAGATCATAAACCTCTGATTTATTCTATGAATCAGAAACCAGAAAATTCCAAGTCTAGCAGAGTACGAAAGCTGCAATACATATCCAAATTTGACGCGCAAATCGTATATAGAATAAGGAGAAGACAATGTCGGTGCGGATGCACAGTCCAGGATCGAAGCTTTTACTACTCCAATAATCTTCGAATGGAGCAAAGCTGATCCAAACACATCTCCCATTACAGACAAAATTCTCGCGAGAATTGATGCTTTCAGATTACCCACATTATTCGATATTAATCATCTCTCTTCGGAAAAAGCTAAGAACGATCAACTAAAGGAAATCCTCGAAAATTCAGAACCCCCACTCAAGCTCTCACGGCTAACGTGGACTTCTGATCACACACCTTTCTTTTGCAACACTCACGAGAATGTCCTACGTCCTTATCTCCCAATTTATTTACGGAAGGAAGTCTTCAACTTCTTTCACTCATCCACCCATCCCAGTGCCGGAACAATAAATAAACTCACCAATCAACAATACGTTTGACCCGATATGGCACGTGGCATTGCTAGATGGTGCAAGCCCTGCATCAGCTATCAGCAATCATAAGCCATAAGACACAAGATCGGTACTCGCGTGGTCCAAAGTGATTCCCCTTAAAGATAACATAGTAGTCAGCGTAGGGCGCGCATTCTTCGAATCGTGGATAGCATGCTACGGCGTACCAGCCTTTATCGCATCAGATCAAAGGATACAATTCGAATCCAGCCTCTTTAACGAGTTACTCAAACACACAGGCTGGAAAAGAATACGCACAACTGCTTATGATCTAAAAGCAGCAACAATGTGTCAGTCAATTCACCTAGACTGGCCATGCTTACTACTAATAGTCATACTAGAACTGCGCATGAAAATTCGTTTAGACATAGATGGAAGTCCGGTTGACTTCGTTTTCGTTACTGCACTAAGAGTGCTAGGGCAATTCTTTATTCCTGACAGTCACGAACCAAATAAACAACTTTCCTATAAATTCCGGTAAATCACAAAAGAAGCAATTCTAGCAAATCATTCGTGTATACAGACTTAGCCACGTGCTCGCACGTCTTTTTACTAATAGAAGCAGTTAATCCACCTTTGAAAAGACCCTACGCACGTCTATACAAAGTACTCGCACGACATGAAAACGGACTTCGACATCGAAGTAAACGGTACCAAAAAAACGGTCAGCGTAGAACTACTAAATCTGGCTCTCTCCTACAGGACGGAACGAATTCAGACGAAACGATAACGCTCAACATTGTAAATAGGTTTGGCTTAGAATCAGATATTACTGAACGGAATACAGAATTCAATGAAACAAACAATGCAATAGTTCCAAATACTCAAACTGAGTACGCAGAACAAAGTGCATTAACTCAATCAGAGTCTATAACAGATCAACCGATCAAAAAGACACCATTAACATCTGCACACAAACCTTAACGCAAAATAAGCGCGTCAAACACACACCAATCAATTTTAAAAATGCATGTAAATCTACTGGAACGCACAAAAATAAAAAATAAATCGAACCAGATTCCTTGTACTCGACCTTGAAATAACCTTGCCTATCAATTTCGAAGTTAAGGTCAAGGTCACCATAAACTAAACCCTTGTGTACCCTAAAACTTTTGTATAAAAAGTTTTCCTCCTAAGTGTTTACCGCCTGAGATATTCCTATCCGTTATTTAAAATGGGATACCCTGTATATATAGGGTGGGCTATTTTAATCTATCCATCCAAATATCTCCGAAGAACTTTACAAAAAAAATTTATAGACAAAAATGTTCAGATTGATAGATGTGTAGAGCTAACGCTGATTTTTCCGAGATGTTTTTTACATCCCGATTATGCTCGTCTCTAGGTTTTCTCTATTTTGTTTACTACTGCCTATATAAATATAGCAGTCGCTACAGTTAATCTAATACACGATTTTGCTGGGTCTAAGACTTCTTTACCGAGTTTAATAATACTATTGAGTTTGTTAACAGTCTTATTAACGGAGTCAAATTTTTTATGTAAGGCAAGACTACATTTAAAACGTCTATGGCTGATTTTATTAGACATGTCAGTATTTTTATTCTCATTGAAAATTATCCTCTTTTTAATTTATTATTGATATAATTCATAAAAACGTGCATCCCAAAGACCGTAACATTTTTCCACCAGGTAATAAATAATCGCAATCTTAATGCGAGAGAAAATTAATGTACCTCCCCGATGCCGTCGGTTTTCTATGCTAATTAGTAACGATAGAGTTAATGTTATTCTTTATGCACTCAATGTCCATAAAGCTTAATTTATTCGATTTCTCATCTTCAACTGTGAATTTTAGTGCCGAATGGAAAGAATTAAAAGTATTTAATGTAGAGTCGATTTTGTCATTTTTTATTATCAGAAAACAATCGTCAACGTATCTTTTATATAAACAAATATCATTTCTTATTGATTTTAAACAATTAGATTCGAGGGCTTCCAGGGCATTATAATAAATAGAAATTAAAATCATGGTTATAAATATAAATGAGTGGGAATAAAATAATTAATTCTTACAATTAATCATATGGAATATAACGTGAAGACATTTGATAAGAACACTAATTAATGATAAAATCATTGATTAATAAGAAAGCGATTATTTGTAGATACTAAGAAAATCAAATGAAGCGAAATAAATTAGAATTAGAATAAAATCGAAAATAAGAGTAAATATAAATGAGAACGAGAGAGAAGTTCGACCGCTATACGTGACAATTCAACACACGTACGCGCGCACACCAATAAGAACGAGAGAATTTTAGCTAATAATACAAGGCGACTCAAGTAGCCGTGAGTTCGATTCCCGTCTGGAACTCGAAAATTTTTTCGGGCTTTTTTCAGACGAGAAAAGAACCACGACTACGATATTTATAAAAAAAGTCCCACTGGGCAAATTAATTGAACAAGAAAAAGTCCCACTGGGCAAAATTGAATAAAAAAGTCCCATTGGGCAAAATACCTGGTAATGGCCTAAGCTCACCAGCAAAAGGACAATAAAAACTATTAAAA
>UELU01136739.1:4147-28276 GCA_900490025.1 Megastigmus dorsalis | reverse complement strand
ATATATATATTTATTTATTTATTTATTTATTTATTTACAGATTTCTGTATAAATATATGTAAATTGGCAGAAATTGATGCTATCAGAAATATGTAAAATGTGAATATCTTTGAAATAGGAGCAGCTAGGATTTCAAATCCAACGAGTTTTTCACCTATAATCATCACCAAATATAACCATGCTTGCCGTTTTTGTCGACATTTTCATGCAACGTATCGTTGCTTCCTGCGCACCGTGTGAAAGAAAGAGTGCATTCATTTTCATTCATCATTTTTTTTGCTGCATTTCCTTTTTCTTAGCAAGGGAGACGTCACCATTCCCCGCCTCGCATTATGCCCTTCCAGGCGTAGTGCTCGTCTTCGGGATCCCATGGTGCCTCTTCATTGTAGAAGTCGTGGTGCCATGGTTCGTCTCCTTCTTCCGTGGTGTTCCACGCAGTTCTCTCCACTAGAGTGTATATGCGGTCCCCCCGCAGACTGTACACCTGTATAGTCCCCTTAACCGAGGCCCGGTGGTCCTCCTGTTCGCACTCCATGGAGCGAACGTAAATGTCCGGCTCCCCTTCCAGCAGCAACTGCGCGCATATCGAGCAGTTTCTCCAGACTGGGAGCGGGCGCTGGCAGACCTCGTACTCCCCGTGGAACTTGGTCTCGCTGAAGCCAACTCCTCCGAAGGGAAGCTCCAGATGATCGACGTACATCCTGCTAAGTGGATCCGTCTCCGCTTACTCATGCGGTCTCTCCTCGCGGTAGCAGTCGTCATCCGACATTTCGCTGTATCTTCTAAGGTTCGGCGCCTGCCTCGCCTTGTTTTGTTCTTTGATTTCCTTGCACGCCTCGCGTGCTTGCTCGTGCGCTTGGAATACGGCGGCGCCCAGCTGGTTGCGGAGGTCATCCAATATCATCACGGCGAGGACCAGGTGCGGGTCCTCGTCCTCCACTTCGCCGCCCCTGTGGTGCTTGCGCGATAATGTCTCCGCAGACCGCTAGGCAATGCGGCCTCCTCTTTGTAGGTCTCGACGATGGCCGAGATAATGATTACTAAAAGCGCCTGGACTTCCATGCTGAACACTGTATGGACAGGATGAAGCGATCGGACGGGAACGAAACGGTGAGCGTGCTCGGCGTTGGGGATCCGGTGAAAGAGTGTCACGGTGTCTCCAGCCGTTCAGCTCGTTAACTTCGTCCTTCCGCTGTTATGCCTGTCCTTCTTCTTTTGGGGGTTGGGCTAGTCACTTTAGGGAGCGGGGATGAGGGAAGGTATACGGGATGGTGGGCAGGTAGGCGTTTCTTCCCTTAAGTATCCCAGAGCATGAAAATCGGTCCTTACGCTCGCCTCAATATATATATATTATATATATGTGTGTATATTTATATCGATATGTCTATTTACCTGTATATATGTTTAATTATACTATATCCGTAGACCAGTAGTTTTATTACCAATTCGTTTACATGTATTTGTTAAAAAGTTAATTTATTAATAGCACTTATTTTGTAGCGCTGAGGTAAAGGAGGTCCCCTTTTTTATTGTTTAAGGCTGTAGTCAGCATTCTAAATTGTTTTACTCACCTCCGTTCCCTCTCACACTATGCATAATCCTTAAGAAGAGCCCATCACCGTTTTGGTAATTTATTTGTGCTCCTAAAATAAAAGCGTTCTTACTATCTATTAGTTATATCTGTTGCAAATGAAAATGGTACTTAGTAAAAGGTCGGTTTTCAAAATTGGTTTGCGCTTAAAAGGGTGTCAAAAATATATTGACTTTTTGCAATGTCAGTCTTGTTATGCAGAAAAATTAAAAATAATACCAAAATAGACTTGCAATTGACATTTACACATTTGTTTCTTCTTAATCTATCTCATCTAACCCTGTTGTCGCAGATTCATCAGGTGTTAGTGTCTGACGCACAGAGAGAGAGTGGGGGGGGGGGGGGGGGAGCTTGTACTTCTACCGGCCTGGGTGGCCATTGCGGGGTCACGTATATGTGTTCTTCATTCATAAAGTTGCAACGAATGCTACTTCTTTTAGGTCTCGTTTCAAGGATTACTTATTCCACCCTGTTCCCTTCCCTCTTCTTTTTATTATAAATTTTAGTTCCTAGTAAAATTACCCTAAACATTACGAAAACTAAAAGTACAGTATAAAAGAGTAGCATCATAACAAAGCTTAATGTTAACTCTGCGCTCTTTAAGAGATTTATCTTGAGTTTATCGCTTGTAGCCGGAGTCTCCCGGTTTTCTTCGGCTGTATAAAATAAGCTTAAATCGACTGGCGGGAGGTAGTACTCTTGTGTTGAATCGTATTGTAGAAGGGCGCCGTAATAGATCGTCTCGTTTATCACTGCATAGCATCCTGCGGGCAAGCTGAGTATACCTGATCCCTGAAACGGGATGTCTTCCCTTCGCAGCGTGCTTTTACCTCATGGGGCGTTGCCACTGCGAAAAACCAGTCGCTTGGAATTGATGTTTTGGTCAGGTAGGTGTCGTCCTCTTGCCTTGTTTCGATTCTGCAGGTGTGGAAGTCGTCTTGTGTTGGTGTCAATAGTAATGTTGTCTCGCAGACGAGTGTGGTAAGTATCGCCTTGTTTTATCTACACCTTGTGATTCCGAGGGTCGTGTCACAGCGAGATATTTCCTCGGCGGTTAAAAACATACTCTCGTTTTTGTCCTTCGAGACGGCTAGAAACTCGCTCCTCGGTGCGATAAAAGCCGCGAAATTCCTCTTGATGTTTCCTTGTGTGAAACTCGGCAACGGCACCATATGGTATAATTTATATATTTCCTGCTGACAACCGGGAGTTTGTAGTTGACGAAAATATTATCGTGCGTGCATACTACGTGCACTCGTGAAACTTCGGCGAAATTCACCGTTGTCAATTTTTCTATCTCAATTGGAGATCTTGCTCCCCCTTCTTTTTCAACAGTTCGCATTACTCCACGTAGGTGATGGTTATTTAGAATTGTTTTCTGATTTTCGATTACTTCTAATATGCGCGCGTTGGTCGCAATATTTTGGTCTGCGATTCGAGCTACTGCATTCATTAATCGCGGTAGACTATAGGGTTTAGTTTCATTTGCTTCATTTTCCAGTTTGTAGGCGAGCAAAAGCATTTGCAGATTTCCGTTTTCGAATCGAGACGCAAGATTAATCTTTATGCTTTATTTGCCACGTATGCCTGTTGATTATTGGTAAAAATTTCCCACTCTTGCTGTTCTCTGTTCATTTCACTAATCCTTGCTGCTACCTCGAGAGCATTATTTCCGTAGAGAATATCGTCTTCTGAGTTGCAAAATTTTTTTGCGTTACGAATCCTTTCTTATAAGTGTGCTGATTCCTTTGTCTGTTCCTGTATTGTGGTAAGTAAGTTTAATTCAATGGGCCCTAGAGAATGCGGGTAGGTTTTAGGTTCTGCATAGTCGATTACTGCTTTAACTAATTCATCCGGTATGTCGAGTGCTGAGCTAGCCTGGATTGCTGTTATGACGTTCCAATTTTCTTCAATAAATTGTAGATTACCTGCCTTATTAAATAGGATTCCGGGATTACTTCTTTTTTTTACTTCGATTCCCAGCAACATTCCCTGGATCTGTGTCATAATGGTGAGAATGAAGAAGCTTCCCAGAATCATTTCTGCAACAATAAATTATAAATTCATGAATGATAAAAGTTCTTCTCCTCTTGCTTCGTATGTAATGGCCACCATTTTTCGTTCTAAATCTGTTAGTGGTTTGTCTGATTGGGAGTAGCATCGGCACGCAGGTGCCTCCTTCCGTTTCTCCCGCGTTTAGTACTTGCTTTAGATCTGGCGGACGCCCCATTCCTCTTTCCGGTTTCTCGTCCCGCTTTCAATGCTGTATTTATCGCATGAGTATTACAAGCCTCTATATCGGACTCGCTTATTACGGGCGAATCAAAATGAAAATTCGTTGACATCACGTCCAAGTATTTTTCCTCGAGTCGTCCTTTTAATGTTATATCTGTCTTATAACTCTCGGTAGTCTGCATGACAGAGCAGGTATTGAAAGGAATCACCTTTTTGCAGTTAGAGCACATCACTTCCTGTAATCCCAAAATTAATGGCGTGCTCGTCTTGGTCGCGATCATCGTGTAATAGAGACGATTCTCTGCATTAGCTGACGCTAAGTAGCACAAGGTGCATAGATTTGCTGACAGGCATTGGTAATGAATTCTTTCTTGGTTCCTTATTGGCTGCATTTTGTTATTTATTTCTGTATGCTTGTCTCCTTCGAGATAGTAGATCTTTCTTGATAATTGAAGTGTTGACCGTGTGCTGTGCCTATAAATTAATTGTTAATGATATAATCCCCGGCGAGTTATTTAATTAGAGAAAGATTATTGATGTTTTTCTCATTCGTTTTAAATTGTTTAAGCTGCTCCGAATACGACGTGCATGGTCTAAAGCTTGCTGTGAGTTAGAATAGTGTTTTACTTCGCACATGCATTTTTTTACGTCTGCCCGTATGCCTTGCAGAAAGGTCTCTAGTGCTAATTTCTCCCGTTCCTCTGCGGAGTACGTCACTTCCGTTCGTCCACGCTGAGCCCTTATCCCTAGTTCAATGAAGTTATTCACCATAAGTTGCATACGGTTGCTGTACTGTTGTAAGCTTTCTTCACGCAATTGAGATGCCTATATTAATTTTGGTTTAGCGATAAAAGTTCTACAAATATTTTATATTTGTCCAAGACAGTTAGTTGATGCATTTTGTTTATATTTATAATTTACCCAACTTAGTTTCCCCCGTTATTCTAATAAAAATGAAGATTGTTTAATGAAGTGTTAATAATTAGTTATCCCTATTCCAAGTTTGATTTGTATTCGCTTGCGCAGCTAGCGATGGTGATTCTGGATCGTTTAGGAGGCGTGGATACAATTGAGTTCTGTGTGTGCTATACCGTACTGCCTCCCCTCCTTTGTCCTCTATATTTATTGTACCTCGTGAGCTCGGGTAGCCTCAGGTAGATTGCTTGGCGCAGCAGTTGCCGACCTCGATGTACAAGGGTCGTTACCTGCAGTTTCTTTTCTATTCGGCACTATTTTCTCTTGCTCACGAGTAGGCTTGTCCCTTGCAGCGTGCAGTAGTAGCTGCGTGACGGAATTCCACACGGACCCTATAATGTGAACTGACCAACTATATAGAGTGCATAATGCATACCCGTGTATCACGGTATCAATCATGAATTTAGTCATTCGTCCTATCATTACTATTCCTATTACTGCTGCGCTAAATGAGCCGAACGACATAACTTTCCCCCATATTCTTTTTCCGGTATTTGTTGCTATCTCATTTATGGCTTCTTCATCAAACAACCTAGCCATAGACAGGCCGCTTTTATCTGTTCCTTTACCTGACATGCCTAACGCTATTGAGTTTAACATTGCAGCTCTTTCGACGGGAAACATTAAATGCTGTTTTAACGCCTGAATTTCGGATTGCGTGTATATACCGCTTTTCGCTACTGCTATTGGGTCCGTATAGGTCCAATTATTTGTAGTTGATGGTTTTAGAATCATCGGCTTAATTCCTTTAGTTATTCCACGAGGTAGTACAGTAAACCAGTCGTCTCCAAGTAAAAACATAGGTGGAAACAACAGATTACATGTAGTTTCGGTCCCGAATTGTTTTAAAATGTGAGTTCTTGGTGTTAAGAAATAATCCTTTCCGTCTTTTGTTACTGGTAACTCTTGATAGCCTCTATTTGCACACATTTCATCAGATGTACGACTTCTCCTGCTACTAATCCCATATACCCATGTGTTTTAGTTATTTGATGCCGCTATACTTAAAGCATTTGATATTATTTTCCTTTCTAGTCCGCATTTTTGTATAATGATATCGTGATATAATCTTTTTAATTGCCCTTTAATGTGTTTTTTAACGTATACAAATTTTGAATTCACGTTATTAAAAATATCTAAATCATTTATTGATGGTTTTTTAATTTCTTCGATTACCGGGCCTTGAATAAAAAATAGTTTCGGGTGCTCAGTACGTATTAATTCATGTGAACACAATGGTGTTACGCCGATCGCCATGAAAGCAAAGTTATTTCGTTAGATTCCAACACGTAAACAGGTTGCTATTCTTTCCCCTCATTTTCCCCTTATTTTATTCACGTATCCTTTATATAATTCTGATTATTTATTTTGCTCGCATGTAGAGGGAGGCAATGGATCCCAAAATGCGTAACCGGCTTCTACATATATAGAAACATTTTTGTTTCGTTCGCATCTTGTTCCCAATTTTAATATTACTTCATTACCGTTTACATTTACCAGCGTAAAATAATCTTGCAGAGTTATGGTCACGTACCCGTGCACGACCGCGTCATCGAACGTACCATACGGGTCGGAATGTACTTCCGGATTGCTACAAGCTCCGTCACTAGTAGGTTTCCCGACAAAAGTCATCGGATACACTATTGTACCGTTAGGCTTTAAGTGGCCAATTAATTCATTATAAAGTTCATGCGTTCGGTATACATGCATTCGATTGCATTCTTCAGCTGAAACTTCGTCTAAAAACTGGACCTCTCCTCGGTTTTTATCTGAGGTATGCGACCAATGTCCACAGTGCTTGACCGTCCTTTTAATTTGTACTTTACATAATCTGACTTGTGTTCCAGCAAACTCATTTAATTGTAGCAATCGAACGTGCACTTTCGTAGTGTCTGCCGTAGGCTCTTTTATATCACATTCCCCCACGTGAATTAATGAGAAAGTTGTCAAATTTGAAACTTGCTGCGAGCAATCGTAGCCAATTATTGCGGATACCTTGAGGAATTTTGAGAATAAAAATATGGTCATCATTAGGATTAAGCCCTTCATCTATAACATTCAATTTGTTTAATTATTACATTCTTTGGCCTTATTTTTATCGAATTTGCGTAACCCCTTTTTTCTGTAATAAAGCTGATTTGTGTACGTCGTTGAACCAGATCAGATGTATATATATACATACACACACACACACACATATATATATATATATATACGTCTTATATATTTCGTGTGAGTGCGTGTGTAGCTGTGTACTCGTGTTTGTAAATTTTTGCTGTGTTTTGCGTGATCACAATGTTTTATGCGGTAGTATCTTAAGAACTGGAAAGCATAAGCGAATTATTTCTGCTCAATATGAGACTTGCGTAAGCGATTAATGTGCACGATTTTATTTTTCGATTCGCTCAACTGGATTTTGACATTTCCATTATTAAACACGTCTAGCACTAAATATGGTCCCGAGTATTGATTACCAAATTTGTGTGGTTTAGGCCCCTTTTGGAGCCAGACGTACTCCCCTATTTGCAAAGTGATAGGGTTTACCTTTCTGTCATAATATTCTTTGGATTTTAATTTTGCCTTTAACAGATTTTCGCGAGCTATTCCCTGTAGGGAATTAAGGCGCGTAGCCAGCTTCTTTATATACCCCCCGTAGGTCGGCAGTAAATCTTCCGTCTCTAGTGGGTCACTGGTCGGTGTTCTGGCTAGTCTTCCGAATGCTAACTCAAAGGGCGTGTGCCAGGTGGACTCACTGACATTTGTGTTAAAGTTAAAGGTCGCGAGCTCTATATATTCGTCCCAGTCTACCTTATTGACTTGTACGAAAAATTTTACAAATTCCATTTGTTTGCGGGTGAAATGCAGTAGTATTTATTTGTTTAATTTTAAATCACTTGGCTATCCGTCTCATTAATTTACTCATAAAATTGGTGTCTTGATCTTTTAAAATTACGCGCGGTGCCCCGAAAGTAGTCGTTATTAAAGGTTCTGCAATCGCAAATTTTGTCAATTGATCCTGAAATGTTAAGGGGATATCGGAGCAATAAACGTATTTCTTTATTCGATCATATCTTTTTCTATTAATGGTAAAAATGAATTCTGAGAGTTATTTGCTCTAGTTCTCAATATAATAAATCGTTTTGTGTAATTTCATGTTGTTATGGTTTATCGTTTTTACAAAAACTTGGAATCTTGTAAGAGGTGTTTATTCATTGAAAGTTAACCTTAAAATTATGGATATGCCTATTGCTGCGTGTAACTTTTTTTATTTATAATTTTAAGAAATATTAAGAGTTAGGTACCCTAGTGCTAACTATAATTAAGTATTCTGTGAAATATGAGATTTATTGGACTTATCGTTTTTCCAAAAACTTGGAACTACGAACTATTGAGGAGAGGCGATGTTCCGACATCCTCTTAAGATGTAATCATTTCCCTTTACTGTTTTCGGCAAAGGTCCCGCTATGTCCATACTAATGCGCTCCATAGCATGTGAGCCGGTGCTAGTGTTTTTACTCTTAATAACTTTTTTTTTGCAATCTAAACATTTTCTAATTAAATCTTGCACTTCTTCCTTTAATTTCACCCAGTTATAATTCTGCTTAATTCGTTTGTATGTTTTCGTCACTCCGCGGTGTCCACCTACTGCTGAGCAATGAGCTTTTCTTATTATTATCTCTCTATTTGCCGCGACGGGATGTCGAATTAAACCCAGGCATATTATTAATTTTGTGTTTGTTTCAATAAATGTCTTTCTTATTTTTCTGAGTAGTTCTTCCCATTTCATGTTCTCTATAAATTCTGTTTTAGCGATGCTTATTGATAGAATTTTCAGTGTTTCAAGAGTTTCTTTAAATTGTTGCTCAGCTGTTCTAGATTATTATTAATTAGCGATACTCCAATGAGTACTTCTGTGTGAAGTGACAGAGCTATATGCACTTTTGAATTGACTTTCGTAACTATAGGAACTCCAATCTCCAGGTTTCTGTATTATGGTAATTTATTTTGTAGTTTCAATTATCTGGCCCCGTCATCGCACGGCTCACCAGTAGTCGTGATAAAGTATAAATAATTGTCCCTGCGCATAATCAATTTTCCCCGTGTATTGGAGTTATGTTTAGCGTGTTTTCGTTATTCTCCGTATTCACTTGCGGAGGCAGTCTTTCTAATGTTCCCGCCCCTTCTGACTCATTCTCCCGAGCCACGTTTAGAGAGCTATACGGGTCTTCGTTATTTCCTGTATTTTCATGCGAGCCCGCCTCGTCGAAATTTTCTCCTTCATTTGCATACTCCATTTCTTGCAGCGAGTGACTCGTCTGTGCCTTTGCGTCTACCTCATGAATTTGCTCCAATTCTTTCACCTTTGGCAGTGTCACTTCGGCGCATTCCTTCTCGACGGGTTGGAGTGGTTTATGACTTTCTTCTGCTGGTTTCTGATGTTTGCGAGGGAGTAAGGCTTTTATTGCCGATTTGTATTTGCCGCTCACTTGCGTCCCGCTCGTCCTCGAGTGGTCATACCTGTGCCTGGCTGGAGGTTTCTTGTCTCCTCTTCCTTATGTACACTCGTTTCTTCAGTGATTGTTAGAACTCTCTCCACTGGTTTTCTAGATAGAGCATCTGCCACGTTTAGACGCCCCGGTCTGTATATGATTTCGAAATCGTATTCTGCAAG
Source organism: Megastigmus dorsalis (assembly GCA_900490025.1). Classification (NCBI taxonomy): domain Eukaryota; kingdom Metazoa; phylum Arthropoda; class Insecta; order Hymenoptera; family Megastigmidae; genus Megastigmus; species Megastigmus dorsalis. Next base: position 18,803 of record UELU01136739.1, on the reverse strand, counting down.
TAGCAGTCGCCAACGCATTGCACGCGAGTTGGGATCTTTGTGTGTTTGTAGCCAAACAAGCGGCCTATGGTCGGTTATGAGAAAAAATCGACTTCCAAAAAGATATGGTCTGAAATGTTTAATGCAGTAGACCAGCGCCAGTCTTTATTGAACGTGTCTAAGCGTTTCTCTACATCGGTTAATACTCTTGAAACGTATGCGACTGGTTGGTCGCTGCTGATTTTCCCTTGCGAGAATCCCATTGCGTCGGTCGTTAAGTTGAAACTTTGATCGAAATTTGGAAAAATGAGGATAGGCTCCTTGCACAATTTTTTGCGCAGTATATCAAAGGCTTCTTGCGTTTTCTCCATCCATACGAATTCCACGTCTTGTTTTAATAAATCTGTTAATGGTTTAGCGATTTTAGAAAATTGATTAATAAATCTTTTGTAATATCCCACCAATCCTAAGAATTGCTTGATATTCTTTTGATTTTTCGGTTTTAGGTAATTATCTACTGCTTCTAACTTGTGCTGATCGGGATTGACCCCTTGCGCACTATTAAATGGCCTAAACATGTTACTTCTTGCTTGAAAAATTCGCATATTTCCGGTTGCAGTTTTAGTACTCCTTTGCGTAAACTTAAAAACAGATTTTCCAGTCTTTTTATGTGCTCATCGAGGGTTCGCGAGTAAACAATTATATCGTCAATGAAACAGAAAAGTTACTTATTTAATAACCCTGCAAGTGGTATTGTGAGTGCGCATGAAAACCTTGCAGGCATTGTGCGCAAACCAAAACTTCCTCTATTAAAATAATATAAACCTCCATTAGTTACAAATGCGGTTTTTTGCCTGCCTCTCTCATCAATTTCTAGTTGATGATATCCTGCAGCTAAGTCGAAAACTGAAAAATATTTAGATCCTCCTAGTTGATCCAAAATGTCGTTAATGTTAGGTAGAGGGAATTAGTCATCCAATGTTTTTGCGTTTAGTTTCCTATAGTCGATTACCTTCCGATATCTTTTATTGCCTTGTAAATCCTCCTTTTTGGGTACCAGGAAACATGAGATCGAGTATGATGATGTTGAGGGCTCAATTATCCCTTTTTCTAGCAGTTCATTTCAAGGTAGGCGGTACTGTTTCGATGTTATCGGGATATCGACGGTGGTCGGTATAGTGAGTTTGAGAATTGGCGTAGCTGTAAGTTTCTCGCCCAAAATATACAATATATCTCTGAAATTTGTTATAAGTTTTTCTATTTCAGTTTTTTCTATAGACGATAGATGATCTAGACGTAGTAGTTGTTTAACCTCTTTTATCCTACTATTGTTCGTGTGTTCTTTAATACTTAAAACTCTCCTTTTTTGTTTCTCGAATTTTGCTGCCTTATTTTTTAATAGTTTTTTAATTCTTGTAGTTACTTCCCAGATTCTTTGTATTTCATTTTTGCTAGTTTCACTAGATAAAGAACCCAATTCAATGTAGAGTTTCAGTGTATGCAGCGACTGGCATGCTTCCCCTGCTATGCGCGCACATAATTCGTTATTTAAAATTTTAGATACGACATTTTGTATTAATATTTTCATATCTTTTGCGTTCTCGTATAACACTCCGTTATTTTTCATTCCTTTGCTGCAGAGTTCTTGTAATAAGCACATTTCTTCAAATAGAGTTTCTTCTTCACACATATCTCCTCGTTTGTTTTCACTAATTTTTACTTTTAAAATAAATTGTGGTATTAGATTTTCCATATTATGTTGTTCTTTCCCCCCTTTATCGGAAAAACTATTCGAGACGGACTTTGATGCTTCATCGTAGAGCTTCGTATTACTCTGCGAGTTTGCGATGGTTTCATTTATAACTCTACTTTTAGAGTTAATGCTTAGAATTTGTGTAGGTTTTTCATTCTAATTCCAAATAATTTCATTTTTAGATTTAGGTATTTGCTTAAAATTTTCTTTTAATTCTTGCTTAATAATGTCACTTATAGATTTAGGAATTTGCTTAAAATTTTCTTTTAATTCTTGCTTTATAATTTCACTCGAGCGAGATTTTAATTTAGATTTTGAATTTGAATTTGTTTCCATGTTAATACTTATATCACAACCCGTATTCGTATTCAGACTAGTATTAGAATTAGAATTCATATGGTAATTAGTAATTTATACAGGATTGGAGATTAAAAAATTTTATTTCGATTTAGTACTTGGAATTATATCCGAATTTGATTTTGATTTAGCACTTGGTATTATATCCGAATTTGATTTCAATTTAGCACTTGGAATTATGTCCGAAATTGATTTCGATTTAGCACTTGGAATTATATCCGAATTTGATTTCGATTTAGCACTTGGAATTATATCCGAATTTAATTTCGATTTTGAGTTTTATTTGGCGTTTGATTTAGAAACCGAATTCGCGTCCGAATTTGATTTCGTTTTATTTATTGAATCCATTTCAGAATTCGATTTTGACTGTCTTTGAAAATTTAAATTCTTTTCAGAATTTGATTTTTCTATTGAACCCCTTTCAGAGTCCGATTTTGACTGTTTTTGGAAATCTAAATTCTTTTCCGAATTTTTTTTTTTCCCATTGAACCCATTGAGTCCGATTTTAACTGATTTATTTCTGGTTTTGTTTCGGAGTTATAATATTCTGCGTTTATACTTCCTTCCTTCTTTTCGAACACTTGACCCGTTTCCTTAATTTTATGGCTCCTTTGTTCCTGGGTTGCGAGTGCGTCCTCAAGGTTTCCAGCTGTGTCATTTACAGCTTTTAAACAGCGCACTTCTGCTCATTCATTATTTTCTACGAACGATATTTCTTGTGCTTCGACTACTAGGTTTCTGTTTAGATAGTCTATTTTGGCTCCTCGTTGAGCAAAGAAATTACTACCTACTTGCACATGGGTGCTGTATGGCCCGGCTTTGTACACATTTGACACACTACTCTCGGTGTATCTTCTATGAAATGGACTTTAGCGATTTGATGCTGATTTTTATTTTCTGTTATAATTTTTATAGTGTCATTTAATGCCTCCGGTTCGTAGCATTAAAAATCTCTTTCAATTTCTATTGCTTTTGCTGTCGCATCATCTAAATTTTGTACTGTACCTAACCGCGCTTTAGTTACCCAGTACAGACCTCTTATAAAAAATTTTAGTTAATCCTCTTCTAATTGCCTATAATGATTCCCTGTATTTCTCCCTTCTCTTTTCGCAGCTTCTGAAATTTCCTGCCCTATAGTTTTTATTCTATTTGAGAAAACTACTACGCTTTCATCCTTTTTTTTGTTTAATTTTAGATAAGAGTCCGTGCAATTGATGTAATGTTTTTGCCGATCCGAAAATGGTATAAAAAAATCTTCTTATTTCTTCTATTGACGTAAATATTCGTATTGACTCGCTTTTTAAAGCTTTCCCGAATAATCGTAATTTAATTAACCTAGCTAAGTCGGGCTCATATTGTTCGTTAATAATGTTACACGCTTCCCTACATCCGTCTAAAAACTGACTCAGCGGTATATTTACTCCATTGTATTTTGGAATTAATTCTAGAGCGTCTTTTATTGAAAGCGGTCTTACTTGACCAAGAGTTGAATTTACTGATCGCGAGTGAAATATCGGTAGTCTCGGCACTGTATGTCTTCCCGAATTTAGAGGCGTGCTAAACGCAGCTGCGTTTTGTAAACTTATGCCTGTGGAAGCAGTGGGCATTGTGTTCATTATTCCTTGTCGTCGCGTTTCTTCAAATGATGCATGTTTCATCCTATCTTCCCTTATTTCAGGAGCGAATTTTATTTCTTTTATACTCGCGATTCTTTCTGTCCTGTCTTTCCCAATTATATTCTCTATTATTGACTTTGAATTTATTTTTTGACTAATTAATTCACCAATCGTATTTATTAAATATGTGTCTCCGGAACATTCAATAATGTCGTCTGGATTTACGACGTTTTTTAACGCTTCTATAATTGAATCTACTATATTTTTAAAGCGGTCATCAATTTCAACCCTATTTATTCCGCTATCATGTCTGTTACTAAAATAAGCTAACGCGTCTACAAGTGAGCTGAATCTTACATTCGAATCTATTCTTAAAGCATGCTTTAGCAAAATGCGAGCTGCATCGTTATTAAGTGCGCTTGCAGCATTCTTATCAGTATTCATGCTTACTTAAAAATTATGCAAGAAAAATCTTCGCCAATTAAATATTGCACTTATCCGTTTTAAGGAGGGGCCCCCACTTGTTACGTCTAGTGAGCGCAACGAAGAGAATAAATGTACTTGAATCGCACACAGCTAAACATACTCAAAGGAAACTTTACCAAGACACCCAAAAATATAAAAAAACATTTTGATTAAAAACACAAAGAGTGAACTTTAGCAGACACGCACCACTTATAAAAATTACCAAAGGTAAAAAATTATTAAATTAATATACTACAAATAGTAAAAGAATAAAAGCAGTCGTAGAAAAAGAAACACGCACACTTACACGTTGTTTTTACAGTCGACTATAAATATAATTATAACGCGCTGCCGCGCACGGGGTAATGCAGATCGGCTGTACAACAATTACTTTTATATATCACTTTTTTAACAATAATCATTATTATTTCACTTTCAAATTAAAGTTTAATTATTTTATAATTTTACTGAACGCTATTTTACTCTGTTTAAGTGAAAATAAGTCCAAATTTAACGTGGCAGCGAGTGGCAGCGCCCGATTACTGAAATTCTATTAAACCAATAAATAATTACAAACAATTAATTCTGGCATAGTAACTTTACTACTTTAAATTTATTTGAAATTATCAATATATAAAAATATTTTTTTCTGACTACTTTTTTTCGTGTTTTTTGACTTTTTTCAAATTTCCCTCTCTGGCGATGCCACTTTTGGTAACGTTGTAGCACTGTCTCTGCAATACAAAGAACTCTTACAACCAAGAGTGGTTTCTGAATTTTTGCAGTCTGTCAAGCTTGCATCTGACAATGAGTATGCACTTAGGTCATCTCTTTCAGCTTTATATATTAAGGCATATTCTTTTATACCAGACAGGTATTGGAAAACTCTTTTGACCATGCTCCATTCCAAGATCGTGCGATTCACTTGGTGCCTACTCATTACATTAGCCACATACAAAATGTCCGGTCGAGTCAAACCCGCTAAGTACAATAATGAGCCTACTGCTTCTCGATACTCTCGATTTAGTACAGTCTCATATGTATAGTCATAGTCATAGTTTCCTTTCTGTTCTTACTGTCCCGGTTATTTACCTGATTTGATACCATCGGTGTATTTACAATTTTGCTTTTATCGAATTCAAATCGCTTAAGCATATTAGTTATAAACTTTATTTGACTAGTTCTGTTTCTTAAGCTCTTTCTTATACTGTCTGCCCAATAGAATATCATCTACGTAAAAAAGTATTATTATAATTCCAGATTCTGTCTGTTTAATAAATAAACAGGGATCCATGTCACTAGACTTAAATCCCAATCGATTTACAAAAAATAAAAATTTATTATTCCATTTCTTAGGACTGATTTTCAGACCATACAAGGATTTCTTCAATTTCCATGCAAAATTGCTTTTAGTCCTTGAGTCAACATCCGACCCTTCCGGAATTTCCAGGTATATATTCTCATCCAGTTCTCCATATAGAAACACTGTTAAATTTATTATCTATAACTAGAAATAATCTATCTTGTAAAAGTCTAGACACCGGGGCATAGGTTTCCTTCTAATCGTATATATTTTTGTCTTTAAAACAGCATACAAGCAGTCTGGCTTTATACTTGATTTCTTTCTTTAACATGGCCCTTTCTACTATTGTGTAGAATTGTTTATTTTTGAGAGCACTTAATTAATTTTGAAAAGCCTCGTGCCCCTTGTTGTTATCCGGGGAGTTACCTACCTCTCTATATGTCTGTGGATCTCCTTAAATGTGCCTCTTTTTCTTTTGCTAAGTTGTTCATCTAATGAACTTGTTTATGCAACTTATGTATCAGGAGGTACATTGAGTACTCCCTCTGGTATACCTTGATACGACTATCTTCTTTGTAGTCATCTCCGCCAGTCGATTTAGTTTCGCCGAACTTTATACTATTCGAATTCTGTCTAATGTAGAATCATTGCAGACATATTTTTGCAAGAATCTCACATGTCTACTCTCATACAATTTGTGTTGCTCTGGAAGATATATCATGTAGCCCGTCTGTAAATATCCTACAGTGGAACCTCTTACTGCTTAGCTTCGGAATTTGGTACTGTTGTTCCTCGTTATTTTCACGTAAGCTGCACATCTAAAGCTCTTTAATTGGATTATATTTTTACAACTGTGTTTTTCATTCAGCAGTCTGAGTGGGATTCTCATTCCTATTTATGAGATGTACAGCAGCTTTGACTGCCAGATCCCACTTGCTCGGTGGTAAGCATGAATCATGCATTTTGGCTCTCACTCTTGATTCTACAGTTCTGTTAAAACTCACAACCACACAATTATTTTCTGAGGTATCCGGACAAGCTAACTGTATACGGAAAGAAATTTTGATTTCAGAAAAGTCCAATGTTCGGCTTTTGTAGTGTCAATAAATCTCGGAGTTCGTACAATTAAAGGCTCAGATGTAGTTTAACTCCAACTAGAGTTATACAAGGGGTTTAATTAAAGCTCAAATTAAAATGAGCTTGATTCCATATTGGGCATGCAGAATGACCGAATATCTCGGAGTATAGGAATGCATAGCCTATCATTCCCCCAACTCGATGTTGGAATTCAGAGTGGTCCAAGTTAGAGGCTGGTAATTTGTGAATTGTGAATCTTCACTACCAAGGGAAGGGAGAAGAGCGTGGCTTAGAGAAGAGTGATTAGAAGCGTATAATTGCTTTAGTGCGATATGGCGTACGTTACACCGATAGCCGGAAAGCTTAGAGTTGGGGATACTGCAACTGCAACTTAAATTTCGTTGATCTCCGAATACACCCGAGCAGTGACGATTCGAACTTGGACCTCTGAGAGTTCCAAGGCGGAGTCAAACTATGTAATAGCTTGTATATTATTAACTTCACTTTTCTCTGTAGTAATATAGAATTTTTGTATTACTAGTCGGACAGTATTAATCTTAATTTAGTATTCTCTCAGAGCCATTGTCCTCGAGTTGACGTGAATTTAATTTAAAGATAGGTTAATTTCAAGCTAATGCTCTAATAATCAGAACCGTGGATTTTATGAACTCCAACAATCTCGGAGTTCTGGAAGTACCAAATTTGTTTCCGTGTAGATCTGCATCTAGACCCTTTAAAACTACCACTGTTTCACTGTTAATGAATTCAGTTTTCCGATCTTAAGAAACAAAGTTTTTCGTCTTCATCTATAACATTTAGAATACTTCTCAAAAAATCCTTAATGCATTTGGGAGTTTCTGTTTTGGATTTAATTGAGTAGGCCTACACTCTTCTTGAGAAATCGTCAATTACCACCACCTCGGTATAAATCAACCTAAAAGAGGGAGTTTTCAGCAAGAGATGAAAGAAGGTAAAACTAGTACTTATCAGAAAGGGAAAAGGTGACGAGAAGTCCCCTTCTTCGCACAGACCACTAAGTCTATTGGATACAATGGGAAAGAACATGGAAGTTTTGCTGAAACCCAGAATACAGCGGGCTTTCCAGGAATCTGGGGACTTGTAACAGATAACATGGTTTTAGAAGAGGACATTCAACGATAGGTATAGTCAGGGATGTTGTAGAAGCATTCCAAAAAGCTAATAACATGTGCCATGGAGCACGACCAATCGTTGCGCTGGCAACATTGGACGTTAAAAACGCGTTCAACTCGACGAAATGGGTGGATATCCTGAAGCCATTAAGATCCTTTGTAATTCCCGAGTATATTATCCGAATACTCCAGTATTATTTGAAGGAAAGAAAGCTGCTACATGAAACAGAAGACGGAGGGAGGCTTAAGGAAGTCACAGCAGTAGTAGCACAAAGGTCTATACTTGGACCAAACTTCTGGAACGCATTATACGATAGTCTACGCAAAATAAAAATGCCTAAGGGTGCCTACCTGGTTACATACGTGGACAACGTGGCGGTTGTTATAACAGCCCGTACAACGAAATTCTTACAGGTCACGCTAGACCGAGTTATGTTTCGGATTTTAAGATGAATGACGGAACACGGGCTTCAGCTCGCACTGGCTAAAACGGAGATAGTACTTCTGACAAGGAAGAGAATACATACAATCATACCGATAAGGGTACGGTCGAAAAAGGTTATGACGCAACCAACAGCTAAATATCTGGGAGTCACACTAGACAACATGTTACGTTCCGAAACGTTTATTTATTTCTATATTTCATTCTCACATATCGACCTCTGTCGAAACATCTCTTTAACTTTGGCTATACGCAAAAGCACAGAGATCGGATTCTTCAAAGGTCGTCCACACACACCTAAATACCACATTTTTCGCGCGTCAGGCGTTCAGCTCAGCTACTAAGCGCAGCTGATTGCTTCACGCGCTGATCTGCCATTACTCGACGGATTCCTGACACACTTATCTTTACCACCTCTGTGGGTTTTCGGCAGGAACCGAGGTACCCTGCCTGATCCAGAGAGACACATTAGTCAGTCCATTTTTGAGTTTCAATTAGAGACAGATCGAGGCGATTGAGCCGATCACAGTCAGAGTCCGTCGAGTAAACAGACACGTCAAGTAAACGCGATTTCTCTCGAGTATAATCTTTAATAAACGATCAACGTTTAAACTATATAAGAGTCTCTGAATCATAAATTCTAACCCAACCTCACGCTAAACAATTGGATACTTAAGTTATCCAATTGAGACGATAACCGTACCGCTATTTTTGATTATTTTACGTCCCTTCCGGACGTAACATAACAAATTTGGTGCTAAGTGTGGGGTTATCGCCAGTGAGCGCCAAGGTTAGAATTCGCGCTCGCGTATCGCGGTAATTATTAACTGAAGGAAGACCATTCAGTCCCAGGGCCAATTATTTGAGAGGATGTCAAGGATCGCCGAATTCTGGTTGCTGATCGTCTTGGTCCTATTAAGGTAAGTGAATTATATATTGTCGCTATATATTATTATTTTGTCCGTTTTACCGTGGGTACATTTTCGCGAACGGAAAGGTAACTCAATTGAACTCGCGATCCGTCACAAATATTGACGTTAAAAATAATTATAGATTTAAATCTATAAAGCATAAATAAGGATTTTGTCTCCCTTATTTATATTTATTATTAAATAAATTTATTTATCAAATTTTTCATTAAAAGCTTTTATTAAGCTAAAATTAAAATTAAAATTTTTTATCAAGCAATTTCAAACTCGCGCAGAAACTATAGATTTAAATCTATACCGAGTATATTGCTAGATATTTTGGGATTATTCTATACTTATTGACATTAATAAAATACTCGCGTAACTCAAAACGCTTGAGTCGACATTTGATGTTAAGAAGGTATTGAAATCAGCAAAATATTTTATTGTATTATCGCATTAACGTGCAATAACCACTGCTTTCAAAATTATTTCGAAGCACAGCATTTTTTCGCATTTCGCGCATCAGTCAAAGAAAGACATGGCAAATCACAGAAACACAATGCCAGAGAACACAGATTTCTCTAACTCAAACGACGTGACCGACAGCAGACTCACAGATCCGACACATGTGACATTTAGGGTCGAATGTCCAGTAGGGATAAAGACAAAAGCGGGAGTACCTTATATTATAACCCTTCGACCCGTATTGGACACGATACCAGTGCCGCCACCCGGATGCCAATGGACAGTCGTATCTCCGAATAGAGCCACAGGCAAGACGACAATGGACGACTCATACAGACTAGACCCGTTACAGAATACACAAAACTTAGGTACCGCTCGACCAACACATGCTGAGGCCTTTCACCAAGAGCCCTCAGTTGAAGTATTCTCTAACACGCCTAGTTGAGATCGGAGACCCACTCGGATGCCCGTAGGATATAATTCAGCACCCGCGAATAACACGTTGACTTTTCATCAAGCAGCAAATTTCATTCCGGAATACAGCGGAGGCCCAGACGGACTAGCTCAGTTCGTATCGATCTGTAGAGATTTCTCGAATAGGTATAGAAATATAGTAGAAATTTGGATTATACATTGCATTGCCCGAAAACTAAAAGGCAAGGCACAATGAATATCATACAGCAACAGCTAAACGCGAGGCGTTGCAATTCTTCCTACCACGGATCAACGATCCCCCGGAATATCGCGTACAAAATGAAAAACGAAAAAATCTAGCTGATACGATAGCAAAAGCAACGACATTGTCCAAGACTCTGAAGCCGAAGTTTACTGGATACGCAAGACCTCCGCCTCCTACGCAGCATTTCCAGCCAAGAGCTATAAATTGTTTTATGGCTGCCTCAAACCAAATCGAAACGCAGCAGCCATATAGCCCTCAAACACATTATGATGCACCAAACGCAATAGAGGAAGACAATTATTATACAGAATATGAGGAAGATCGATATGCAGACCAAATGCAGGAGAATAACGATATTCCATACACTCAAAATGCTGCAATAACGATAGCTCCCTCGGTCGAAACTTGCAATTATTGTCATGGGAAAGGCCACTTGCAAAAAGATTGCCGGAAAAAAAGTATGAAGGAAACTGCGAATTCTGCAGTAAGCCGGGCCACGAATTTACCAAATGCTATCTCTTAATAAATGCAGTTAAAAATAAGCGCATGCAAATGGTGCCACCTCTAGGCCAGGATAATAACGTCAACACAGCAGAAACAAATGTAGGTCACGCGCAGAGACAGCGCGGGCGGCCAGGTCACGACCGGGGAGTGTCAAATTACACACCGCGAGACGGCCCACATCAACGTTGGAATAATCGACATCAGCAAGGCCGAAGCTACACATCTAAACGCTCATTGTCAAAAGAACGTGGGTATACAAGTGTAATTCAACACCCTGGACAAAGAGTGGATTTAAACTCCCAAGGGGCTCGGCATGTACAGAAACAGTAGAGCCCATCGAACGAGTAGATAGTAAGGAATGTAAAACAAGTGAATCAGTCGTGAAAGATGTCACGATAAGGATATCTATATGCGGTAAATTGCCACCGATAGTGTCTATCAAGAGTACGGATTTTTTAAATCAAGGCGCGACCTTTTACGCCGATTCAGGGGCAGATATAAGCCTCATAAAAAGCGGAAACGTTAAAAATAATGTTAAAATAGATAACAAAGTGATCTATAAGATAAGTGGAGTAACGTCAGGCACAGCACATACAATAGGTAAAATTTTAACGCTTATAGAAGGGATGAAATGCGATCTTCATCTCTTTCCCGACGATTTTCCGATCGATACTGATGGCCTCTTAGGATGGCAAACTCTTTGGGGGAGATATAAGCTTTACAAATCAATGTCTGAATTTTGGCAATGGAATAAAAATCCCATTTAAAACAACGGAATCTTTTGTAATTCCACCTCGATGTCGCCGAATGATTTACGCTCGCGTGAAAAATCGTAATACAAGCAAAGGATTTGTACCTTTACTTGACATAAATCCAGACATTCTAATAGGAAATGCTGTTGTCAAGAATATCGATGGGAAAGCTGCTATAATGTGTATAAATATAAGCAGCAAACCAATCACTATAGAAGCCCCTCTAGTGGAATTGGAACATTTCATTTATGAAGAAAAATCTCCCTTCATACATCTATATTTGCTAAATTTACATTACACACCTATATGGATAATAGGAAGTACATCCGAAGTAGAACGAATCGCGCAACAAGAAGCAGACAAAATAAATGCTTAAAATCGCAAAATAATTAACACACAGCAAGAATCAGACCTAAGAGACACCGACTGCCATATGGACTGGGATTTTTCATCATCTGGTCATCACCCTTTAAAACATACAGATAAAATATTTAGATCCGATTACTCCGGGGCATCGGACACGGAATCGATAACACAGGGGAAACCAGAAGAAGCAAGGACGCCTGACAAGGACAAACATAAGAACACTACCACGGAAATAAAAACGCCGACGCAAGCGATAGCGAGTCAACAGGAAGAGTCGTCGACCTCGGAGGGCAGCGCAAGCGATACCGAACACTACACGCCAGCGCTTGACGATTTACCGACATTCACAACTGTAGAAATTATAAGAGGCCATACTTTCAAAATTCCTGATAGTATGGTATATTTTTTACCAACAGAAGGTTATCGTAAAACAGAAACAATAGAAGCACCCATCGAACGTCGATATGTAGATATCGATGATATGCAGTTACAAAATTTCCAAATAAGAGAAATATTTACATCGAAATTTATGAAATTTAGACATTTTGGATTAGTAGTTAAACGATTTATAGACGACAAGGCCCTTCAATCAGATATAATGAAGTGCTTACGCTGTTTAAAAAAGATCGTATTGCAGCATTCACTCACTTCTTTTTGTATAATACAAGACACCGAGGTTTTAAGCCAAATACAATGGGCTTATGTTATTGAGCAATTGAATCGTATGCTAGCAGGAACAAAATTAAAGGTTAAATTTTGCAAACATAATTTACCGGTACCATCATCAGAAGGACGTTATAAAATAATACAAGAATATCATACATCTTCTATAGGAGGACATAAGGGCATCACGAAAACATATGATAAATTAGCAGTAGACTATTACTGGCGAAACATGAAGGCAGATGTATAATAGATGTGAAGAATGCCAAACAAAAAAGTTGATCCGCTACTAGCTACGGCTCAGGAAGTAACTCGGGCTATGATGAATAAATTAATCAGCTACCTTGGACCAGCAGCAGCTATTTTAACAGACCAAGGTCCAAACTTTTTAAGCCAAACTTTGGAAGAGTTTGCGCGAATGTTTAGCATAGAAAAATATAGGACAACTGCCTATCATCCACAATCAAACGGCAGCATAGAAAGAATGCGTAGCACATTAAAAGAATATTTGAAAAATGTTGTATAAGATCATCAGGATTGGGATGAGTGGCTTACACTCGCTATGCATTCATATAATACTGCGAAACATGAAGGATCGTGTTACACACCGCATGAGTTAGTATTCGGCTATAGAGCGCGTACACCGTCGAGTTTTCCGTCACGCGAAAGACTTTTAACGTACGTCGAATATTTAGCTGACTTGACACAAAATCTTGGACATTTACAAACCTTAGCAGCCATGAATCTCCATCAATCAGAATATAGATCAAAGAATTACTATGACAGACATATGAATACCAAACATTTTCGAGAATGAGAAATGGTATATATGCAAAAAGGCGCTAGGAACGGAAAATTCGACGCCGAGTACGAAGGACCATACGAAATATTAAGAATAGATTATTCATTGCATAATGCAGAAATAAAAGGTGATAAGGGAAAATATGTTGTCCATCTGGATAAATTAAAAACGGCTTACGAACCAAAACCAAGGGCAACACCTACAAGTATAACGGATATGGAATAAAATACTAATATAAATAATAGATCACAGGATTAATCTGCACATTTAAAGACTAACGGTTAAATAATAAATTAAGAACAAAAAATATATTATAAATTAACAAAGGATGTACCATAGTCTTATGTTCCGCGGCCCACGGGCGTTTGCACAGCCCGTTTGCATTCCGCGGATAAAAATAATATAAATTAGAATCACTTATTACTAACAGGAGCATACGAGTCTAATAGAAAGATATAAGTAAATAAAAATATAACAAATTCTTTACTTTACAAAAAGACCAAAGTTTGATACTGCATTAAAATTAAAACCATATTTAGAAATTTAAAAAATCTACAATAGTCATATTTTCGCGGCCCACGGGCGTTGACAAATCCCGTGTTCCGCGAATCACATATAACACACATACACAAACAAAAAAAAACAAAAATGATTACCAAAATATAGTAAAAATAAACAGATAAAGCAAAAAGATTATAACAAGAAAGATTAACAAGAAAAATATTTGTAAAACATACAAAAAAATATACAAAGAAAAAGAAGTCAAAAAAAATGACAAAAAAAATTAACAGAAAACATTTAACAACATACAAAAAAAATTGCAAAAGATACAAACTACTGAGATAACATATGCATTATATAATTACATTTAAGTATTAATATTGTTTATAAGCATTAAGAAAAAATTGTAATTTACATATAAGTTTGTAACATTATGGTGAACAGAAATATATATACATAATAAATATAGACGATAAAGAAACAAAAAAAAAGAGAATAATACGAGAGAAAAGTTATCAGTCTTAATGTTAGAGATTCGTACGAGAGATGCTAAGGATAAAAAGTTTCGTTAACACTCAAACAACAACCACATACATGATTCAAACACCATATCATATATTATGATATAAAATTATTATGGAATACAAAATCTAAAATTCCAATAAATAATTACATCGCATAATTTCCTATAAAAAAAAGAAGGAAATGATGGAATGATAATATATGTGTATATGGAATATACATACATTTCAAAAAAAAAACATCGAAGTCATAAATGACAGTAGAAAATAAATTTCCAGTCTAAGGAAATTTAAAACGAACAATGTATGGAAGTTTTAGCAACCGCTTTAACTGTTAAGTCGTAACGGT
>UELU01136729.1:0-11219 GCA_900490025.1 Megastigmus dorsalis | reverse complement strand
CGCACATGCACGCACGGGACCGGTGGCTTGAGGCGGCGATGCTACTTACCCTACTTCGACTCGATGGCCCTATACCGCTCGTCGACCCTTCCTTCTATACCACGCGTGTACGTGTTCGACCTCTCTGCTACTCTGTACCTATATAGAAAGAGAGAGAGAGAGAGAGAGAGAGAGAGAGAGAGAGAGAGAGAGCTCACACGCGCACCCTAGTGTGGTTAACCCCTTGGTCATGTGCCGCTGCTGCTGATATTCTTCGTGTGTGCAACTTAAGACGTTTACGCTGCGGGGGGGTTCAGCAAGGGCCGCGTTTTTCTTTTTCTTGCAGAATTGCAGCTTTTCTCGCTCTTACGCCTGCTTCTTCCGTTATGAACATCGTGTCATAGGTATCTTGCCGTTGACTCGTAGCTGTTCTTTTTTTTTTGACCCTTGCACATGGACATACAGTTAAGATGAAAGAGAGAAATGGTTTTGGAATTTTACTATTTGGGTATCCATTTTGTCCTTACAAAGCTGGATATGGTCTTTCTTTGCGAGCTAAAACTGGTGGATTATATATAGAGGAGCTGGGATGGGATGATTTTGGTCTGTTTATTGTTTAGGGTAATAGCGAGTATATATTGTTCATATCGACTTTTATAACCACCGTGATAAAAGGGTACTGTATATATATACCTACTCAAAGATGGACCTCACGAAATCACTCCCGCGCAGCATCGTATCCCAAGGAATTTACGTCAATAGCTTCATTATCGTCCATTCTTATCGGCAAATTAGCCCCTCGAAAACTAATTCGCCTCGCTCCCCAGTTCCGCAGAATTTAATTAAGCAATTTCGATTCACCGGCATTATCCAGTTATAAATTGCTCTAGTAGTAGAGTACATCGGAGGAAGAGAGAGAGAGAGAGAGAGAGAGAGAGAGAGAGAGGGAGAGTATCTCGGGTATATCTCGCGAGCTGTAAGGGATTACGTAACCTCACCACGAAAAGTATGCGCCTTCGTAGACTTTGGCGAGCTCGTGTTATTTCTTTTCGCGCGCGTGCATTACGATGGCGTGTGCTGCGCTGACGGCAGTATAGCAGAGTAGCAGCGGCAGCAGCAGCGGCAGCAGCTCGAGGGAGGATTATTGAAAACAAGGCGAATTATGTAAGCCCATGCGCCGGGCTGCGGATCAAAACTGCGCGAGTTACGGGGAAGTGGTGAATTCAATAACACATGCGAATGCGAATGTCGACTCAGCTGATATTTATAAAGTTTCTCTTGAGCTCGAGAAAACAAAGTAGAAGACTGCATTAGCTTAAAACTTTTCATTCAGTGATTTATCAAAATTTTTCATTACTTTTATCCATCCTCCACGAATAGATTATAAGCAGCCTAAGATGAAATTCTTCTAAACCAATATCTAACAAAGTGCCGCTACAACGCGAAAAAGCTATAACAAGCTTCATAAACAAGGTAATTCAGTTAACGCAGCAGAAGCAACGGCATCAGCGTCGGCAGGTTGGTTTTTTAATTTCTCCAACATTCAGGGCGCACAATCCCCTTAATAACGCTCAGCGACGAGAAAAGCTAAACAAAAGCGCGCGGAGTAGCCGGCCGCGCGGAAATTTTGCATAACAAAAGGGGGGCCGCTGGCGAAGCGTAGACGCGCCGCCAGTGTGTTTCTCCTATACCCCGTGCACGCGCAACCTCGTGAAAAGAATAAAGGGATCAGCTCCCGAGATGAACTCCCCCGATATAATATATTTTCTAATCCTCCCTCGCCTATATGTTTATTGCTGACGATTATACGCGAAGACCGAGAGGCTTTATTATTATTATGTGCGAGGAGGTTGTAATAGGGAAGGAACCAATCAGCCGCTGTGAATTGTCCGAGAGACCGAGGTTTACGAGGTGGATGGGAAAGATATGTGTCTGCGTCATTGCGAGAGATGAGGTAATCGAGGTGCTCGATGTGGACGTAAATCAGGACCTGGGACGATCTTCGGGCTTTTAGGAGCATGAATGATGGGCCGAAAAACCGTCGTTTTGTTCGTATGTGCAGCTTTGGTTTTTGTAGAGATGTTGAACAAACGGGTTTCAAGCTTTTTTTTTATCAAGCTGCATTAAATATTGATTCTAGAAGTTAAATATTAATCTCTTATGATGCTGCTTCTGGAAAAACGGAAGTTCCTGTAGGAATTATTTGAAAACAAGAAGTATTGTGCACTATACAATTCACGGTTATAAATATGAAAAGTTGTAATTAATATTATGAAACTGTTGGACGTTTCCAAGTAATTTGTTATGCAATTCTGGTATCGAATGAAGTGGAATTATGTTTTCGAAATAATTCAATCAACAAGGATCGCATGAATGGACTATAGAACACGTACAAAATTACTCAGAATTCAGTCATTGAAAATACTTTATAATATACGAGTCATAATCATCACTGTAATTTATTTAACCTAACATAAAATATTGTGATATTTTTAAGTCCAACTAATTTTAAGTTACAACTAATTCTATGATTAACCCATTCGATGTACTTATTTCATTTCTGTCCTCCAGAACTAGCAACAAAGCATATTCGTTTACTGTTTCATCAACCCAAAATCGTTATCCACTGTACAAATATGACTGCAACATCTATTAATCCACTGCACAGATGATAAAACATGATTTATCTCGATGATTCAGAAGTACCCCGGCGAAATTAGCAAAGCCATCCCCAGAGCAGATGATTCAGCGCCGCGCGCAAGATAATCCGAGAATAACGTTCATGCAGAAAATGTTTCCTCCCCTTCTCTCGCCTCCGATCTTTGATCATTTCGCAGTTCGTTTCTCTCTCTCTCTCTCTCTCTCTCTCTCCCTCTCCCTCTCCCTCTCCCTTCCGTTCAATCAAGGATAAACGATTAAACGTCGAGTTCCGGCATGTATAACATTGCGCTCTGCCTCGCGATATCCGCGTGCGGGAAGGGAGAACGCGCGGCGCTTTTGGCATTGCGATGCGGATATGCGACTATATCGCGCTGACAGTATCTTACGAGAATTATGACAGCTGCATATACACACACACACACACATACACACACACGCACACATACAGAAAGACACACAGAAAGACAGCGATGACGCGGAGAGAGTTTGCACGCGAAATCGCGCTTTTGGAACTTTCATCGTTTCTCGCGTCTCTCTATATTATTGATTCTCGTTTAGACTCATCCGGTGGAAGAAAGAAGGAGAACGAACAGAGAAAAAGAGAAAGAAAAAAAAAATTGTGTATATAACGCGCGCAATTCTGTATGCTAATTTAACAATTGCGTGCGCTCGTGCCGTTTGCCCATAATTGTTGTGGATGCTCCGCGCGTACGTGTCTGTAGCGAAAAGAAGGATTTATTTGAATGGGGCGAATTTGTTAACGCGTTAAACAAATGTGTGTGTGTGTGTGTAAGTGTGGGTGTGTGTGCTTGTACTGTCCGCCAGATGGGTGGAGAATACATTTATTTAGTCGAGTCGAGGAGGAGGAGGAGGAGGGAATGAGCATCGTGTATATGTTCGTTATCCTCGTTGGCAATCCCGGCTTTATATCGATACGATACAATTTGACTGCAGAATAGGTTTTAATTTCCTGCGTCGCGCGGCGGCGGCGTCAGCTAATGCGAGTTTGCGCCAGCCGCGGTAATAGGCCGCCTCAATCAAATGATTTATGAATGCGTAATTCGCGAAAAATTGCGGGCATAACGAATCGGTGTGTGTGTGCGTGTGCGTTTGTGTGTGTTGTCTCGATATGTTCGGAGCGATGGCTTGATTATTAACGAACTCGTTGTTTTCTTCAATACAGATTGCGTGGAATTATTTTAATGTTCTTGGTTGGTATGGATTTTTAGGTTAATAGGAATGGATATAGCTTCAGTTATATACATACTGCGTGCGAGTGTAAAAAGTCCGAATTTATCGATTAATTTTGATCACCTACGCGCAGAACAAAAGCGATAAACTTTAAGGATTTTTTTTTTCGTTCGAGTCGTTTGTTTTTATCGAGCGAACGTTTCAATTCCACTTGCTCTTTAGCTTCTTTCTCTCCAGTGGAAACTGGGAAAAACTTTAAGTACTACTTGAATCGGTTACACTTGCGATAAAGTGATCAAAATTAATTGCGAGGAAGCGATGATGGTTGAATTTTTCAATCGACCGATATCTCATACTTTCTTGGCAGATTGTATCACATCTTTTACTATATACCACATATTTTGACAATAAAACTAAAATATTATGAGAAAAGGGGTAAAGAAGTCCATCAAAGCGTCAAATGTTCGCCTCCTCTAATCTCCCACATTTTTCCGTCCGATCGGTAATCTGCATTTTCCACGTTTGCCTGTTTCAGAAAATTCGCGGGTGAGAGAATGCGATTATCGCCGGCCTCGAGGTGCGAAAAGAGAACTAAAGCTGCCCAAATCCGGCGCACACAGCCTTGGACGAGGAAAGAAGTGTTTGTAGGAGAGGGGAGATGTGGGCCGCGGGTCTGGAAAGAGAGAAAGGCTGCCGAGAAGAAAGGCGGGAGGATCGGATGATTGGGTTAGCGCTTACTCGGGATATATCTAACTCGGTTAGCTCTCGCCAAATGAACAGACAAAACCCGCCGATGTCCGGATCTTGTTCTCCTCGTTCCATGGAATAAGGGATGCGCGGTGCGGACTTGTGATCGAGGTGAATCTTTTGCTTAATTATGAGCTACAGTGCAGGTTTCTTTTGTTATTGAGAATATGTTACGAGAGCTTGCTGGAAAGTCTTGTTGCTAGCTGCAAAGACAAAGTGGACGTATTTTGAGCTCGTTTAGCTTTTTGAGCAATTTAAATTAATATCGAGTAACTCTCTAAATGAAATTCGATTCATCCAGTCTCGGTGTACGGAACTGAATTCATAATTTTCATCTCGAAAGCTCGCTCGACCGACATTTTTCCGAATTTGAATCAGCGCCAACTCGTCCAAAACAATCGAGCGCTCGCACATCGAAGCAAAAAAAAAAAAGATCATGACCCCCTGCGTATAGTTGCGCTTACAATATATACTCGAGCGAACGAGGCGCACCAGCCCTTATGTGCAGCTCGCCTACCAAAAGACTTTGCTCGCTTGCAAGCCATGCAAGCAGCTTTCTCTCTCTCTCTCTCTCGGTTCCGTGACCTCCTCCATTCCACCTGGTTTCTCGATCAAAGATGACGCAGCAGGGCTGACACGCGCAAGCAAGCAAGAGAGAGAGAGAGAGAGAGAGAGACGCCGTACGCTCAATCAATTTCGCTTCATCGTATACCTACTTGCAAGTATAAGGAACGGTTCGGGAGGGTAGAGACTAGAGAGAGCTCGAGACGAGCAGCACACACAGCGCGACGCTTCCGGATCGATGGAGAGTCTCGAGGACGAGGAGAAGGCGGAGGAGGAGGAGGAGGAGGAGGAGGAGGCGGAGGCGGAGGCGGAGGTCTCTGCGACGCTTTTGCCCGATATGCCTCCTCTTACACTCGGCCTCTGCGTGTGGGCGGCTTGAGCGAGTTAAACGAACTGCCGGCCTCTCTTGGTGTACGTGTACCGTGTATGTGTGTGTGAGCGGACGGTTTGCGTCGAGTTGGGGACGATTGTGCGAGCTGTGCGTACATTTGAGACTGTTTCGAATGAATTATCGTTACGACGGTGTTCAGACTGGGAAAATGTTAAATTGGCGATTTAGTTGATTTTTTGAAACTCTGGATGATGAACCAGTGGAGATGGAATTTCTGGACATTGTGACGAATGGGATTTCATGCCGTCAACTTTCGAAATTGACTTATATAATATTTCAACGCACACTTCGTTCCGCGATTAAAATTGTAATTAACCGTTTCATAATTGTATATTCTAAGATGTGGATGTGCAAGTGTGCAGCAACGGCGATCCGTATAAAGATAAGAAAAATAAATCGTACTGTCAGCCATATTAAATCTTATATATACATCGGAACGCTAATGGAATGCAAAACGCGAAAAGTGAAAGGAACAAAAAAAGAAATGGAAAAAGGCGAAAAGAATGTATCGCGCGCAAAAAGAGTCGAGCGGCGTTTATCTATTCGATCATTTGTTTGTTCGGAATAACAAAATGTAGGTCAAGATTTCAGCGACACACATACACACAAACAAACAAACACACACACACGTATACTCACCCCGATCATGCATTTCTCTTCCCTTTTTCCGGCGATTGCATTTTCCTGTTATATTTGCAGGAGAATCGGAAACGATCAGCGGCTAATCGACTGAGTTTTCCAAATCTGATTGCACCTCGTTCTTTTTCTGTCGCTGCTGCCGCTGCTCCGCGCTTTATTTCCGAGCGTCAAACTGGCCTCGGCAAACATGCTCAGACCTGCAAAAATACAAATGCCATTCTATTTTTTAGTTTCCGTTGCTGCTGTAAATGGATTATTTTCGACGCGATGGAATTGTTTGTTTTCGCTATAGTGCCGAACTATTTTTTCCGTACGCAAACGGATATTTTTGCAAATAAAACGCTTTTTATCTTGCGCGTTTGTTTATTTTGCCGAGTTCCGACTATCTTTCCAAGCTGAACTTTGCATACAAAAAATGTTTGCGCAAATCTGAATTCAGGATATACGTTACCAAATACACAATGATTTTTGCCAGCTATTTTTTTTCTCTCAGCTCCGCAGCGACAAACGAAAATCTCAAACGTCTTAATAAGAAATGCAAAGATATTTCCATCCTTTCAAGTCACTCGGTGAACAAGAGAGAGAGAGAGAGAAAGAGAGAGAAAGAATAAAATGGAGCGGAAATCCAAGCCAGAGAGACTGCAATTTCCGCGCTGTTCGTCTATCCGCCTAAAAAACATATCCGAGCCTCGCCCGAGCTTATATTATATTTACGCCGTTGGCTCGCATGCAGTGCTCAGCCGCGAGATTTCCTCGCGCGTCCCGAGTTGTGTAAGTAACAGCTGCGCGACTGGCTTCATTCATCTTCAAAACTTTCTGCCTCCTTTGCTCGGCCCCTCCCCCCAAAGACAGTCCTTCCAAAGACAACTTTCGCCTACGAGATTTTATTTAAGTATTGGCTTATAAGTAATTTGGCGAGATGTAGATGAGTCACTCGCTGATGCGGTAGAGTCTATAATTTATGTTGGAAGGTAGTTGTTTCAAAAATTTGGTTAGCCGTTTTTTTTTGTGATAGTTGTTATCAAGGCAATCTCTTGAATAATTCCATTTTAAATAAATATAATGCATTTTATACTGAAAATGTTGTTTATTGTGTATACGTACGAATCCAGCATTTTTTTTTTTTTGTAAAAAATACTTCGCAGAATATTTTATGAAAGAAGGGAAATATACGCGTATAGCCATTGAAATGTAATACACGTAGATCTTTTCAAAATTGAAAAGTACGTTATAAAATGCTTCTGTAAAAGATTCGAGCCTTGCATACGATCGAGTGCCTCGTGTAAATTGTTCTTTTCAAAGCGCGTAATTTCCTGAATTTTTTTAAAACCGTTACTTATTTATCTGGATATCTGATAATTCTCAAGATTACAAGACCAGAAAGTAAAAGCATCATTTTTTCAGCTATTTTTAGTAAATTTCTAGTTATTTAGTAAAATTAAATTGTTTTTAAATAAGTAAGAGTCAAAAGTAAATCACTAATAATAAAAAAGACCCTTCTTTTTATAAAAAAAATTGATCAACTCGTAACAATAAATACTCCACAATAAAGTAAAAACAATGTTTTCAATAAATAGTATCATAAAATGTCATTTTAAAAGCCATCCGGAACATTATTCCCAACAATAAACAGCGACTCAAGCACCGCGTCAGGGATTCGAAGGGAGAAAGACAAGGGATGGAAGAAGGTGGAGAAGGAGGAGGAGGAGGAGGAGGAAGAGGAGAAAAGGGCGGGAGGCGACAATGACATGGATGATGATGACAATGATAAAGTGGAGGATAAAAAGAGCAACGCTGCGAGTCTCTCGCTCACTCTATACGTGTGTATACGCACGTAGGGGATCGAAACAGTGGTGGAGCGACTCTCTACGCTCGCGCGCGCGTGTGTGTAGACAAGGCTTGGCTTTATGTTATATGAGGGTGCGAGAAGCGCGCGAAGGACGACGAAAAAGAGAGAGAGAGAGAGAGAGAGAGCGAGTCAAACGAAATTGATGGCACTTCTAAATGGGGATTCGCTCGAGTTGAGCTCGATTAGGAGGTAGAGGAGCGTTTCAGGAAATCACCGCTTGCCGAACAAAAAGGACGTCCTTTCTTTTTCCCCTCCTCTCTCGCTCCATCTTTCTCTCTCTCTCCCTCTCTCTCTTTTTTGGATTTGATTAGCTTCCGACCGAGTCGATTAATATTGCGTTAGCCGCGGCTCTTGTCGTTTTCCGCGGAAAACGTTTGACCCACTTGCCATTACGAAGGGAGGTATCCTCGAAACGAATGTTTCTTATTATTGTTTTCGGGATGGAAATTGGGGCGATTCGATTTGCCGTGTTCTATACGTATACATGCACGATTCATCCATTAGTACCGGGATCCATCTAACCAAAGCGGAACGATTAAAGGACTGTAAAGTTCGCCGGCGAATCATAATTTAAGTGTAATTTCAGAGATTATTATCCCATTTTCCATTCGACTTCGCTGCCGCCCGGATCGAAGGATCTCTAGTTTTTGACTACCGAGCGCTATTTTCGAGAGAGGAGAAAAATGTCGAAAGTATATCCGACAGGTCACTTTCTAAATATTGAAACGATGATGTGTGCTTAATGCGGCTTAATCTACGGATATTATTACACGACTTAGCATAAATCTTTGCGATATTTAATATATTAATTTACTTTGAGAAATTCGATATCGAAGGTGTTCGTTATTAATTGATCGTTAATTTTGAAAGATAATGTTTATGTATAACACACGGTTTTGTGTGGATAAATTTGAAAATCAAAAGTAAACGTTCGTTTATTTTCAAAAATAACATGTTTGAGCGGATTACACAAATATTTTATGCTCACTTTTGAATCGTTCATATATAGTGAGCTAACAAGTTGTTAAAATATTTATAAATCTTGTAATTATAAATGACAATGCTTGCCATTTTCCATAAATAAATTTTATACTGAAAGCGAGTATAAATTGATCAATAATATATCGGATGATAAAAAAGTAAATTTATTAGCTCTCACCGACAAATTGATGTAACAGAACACGTGCAGGTATGCCCAAATCTTAAATTTGGGATCATCAAAACCGCAGCCAACTCGCAAAATTCGTCAGTAACGCAGGGATGAAAAATTTCATACCGCACGCGAAAAGAAAAGAAAAAAACACTCATCCCATTCTTCCTAGATATAACAAACAAAAAACACTCGGAAAATCCTATAGAGATGGAGCGACGGAAAGTTTTCGGCCTCCTATTCGTATAATAGAATAGGGCGCTTCCTCGCTCGGCGCGATATGGTCAAAGTACGAAGAAGGGGCCATCGATCGGGGGCGCACATATATACGTATGTGGGGTATATAGGCTGCACCGATAGGCCATCTCTCCACGAGGCGGCTCCACTTTTATTTCTCTCCTCGCTACTTCTTCTTTCGACCTTTCTTTCTATCGCGTAGTCTCTCTCTCTCTCTCTCTCTCTCTCTCTCTCTCTCTCTCTCGAGCAGAGCCGCGTGTGCCGATACGATCAGTGCAGAGGAGAAGAGAGCGAGCCAAGAGGTGTCGGACGAGATCGTTCGCCTGCATAAACATTAAATGAACAGGCGTGATTTTTTTTTCGTGGCCTCGTTGCTTCGTCTGGGGAATTTTATTAGCGACAAGTTTTGTGGCTTTTATGAGCCTTTTGTTAGGATTTTTGGTTTTATCCGGAATCGCGAATTTCAATGTAACCCAACCCTTTAGAGATAAGTGTGTACCTTATATTACTCCTATTTTGGTTTTTGAAGCTCATAGTCTGCTCGCGGAAATGGCGAATGACGAGTAATCCGAGTAATATTCGACGCATTAATTTTCACTCCGGTGAATTTCAATCGAGTGGAATTTCACTTGCCGAAACTCGTTGCCGCGGGTTCATTAAGTTTGACTTAATTTTCAAGTTCAATGTAAACCAAGTAACTTTTACTTTTCTAGATTACTTCGCGGCCAGAGAGGGAGAAAGAGAGATAGAGAGCAAGTCCACCGACTAATAATTATCTCCGACAAACTAAGTTCCTCGCCGACTCGTACTTTGCAAAATTTCAAACAAAAGTCAAAAACAGTTTTGCGAACAATTTTGTTGCGAATTGTAATTTTACCTCTGATGCGCGAAAATAATTAAGTCATTGTTAGATGTTAAATTATTAATTTCCACTTTTCCGCATCTCGTATTTAGCGACGAATATTAACGTATACACGATTGCTCTCGGCGCAGCTGCAGTGCAACAAAATCAACCTTTAATAAGAAAGCCATAGCAATTTCCTCGTAGTCGCACTTATCCAAAAAGGTTTAATCAGAGCGCGCGAGAGCTGTCAGGTGAATTTCAGTCG
Source organism: Megastigmus dorsalis (assembly GCA_900490025.1). Taxonomy (NCBI): domain Eukaryota; kingdom Metazoa; phylum Arthropoda; class Insecta; order Hymenoptera; family Megastigmidae; genus Megastigmus; species Megastigmus dorsalis. The sequence continues at coordinate 702 of UELU01136729.1, read as the reverse complement.
GAGCCACGGGCTGCGCGTCGCGGCAAAGTGGGGCATGGCTGCTGCTGCTGCGCGCAAAAACATCAGCCCGGCGCACGCGTGCACTTAGCATTTCCTGATGAAAGAAAAAGAGAGAGAGAGAGAGAGAGAGAGAGAGAAGGAGCGAAAGCTGGGAATAAGAAGTGGCAGCAGCAGCAGCAGCAGCAGCAGCAGCTCACGTCCCCGTCGACTAAAGAAAACATTATCGTAAAATGAAAAGGACAAAGGTTAAAAGGTCCTCGGAGCGAAATGGTCGAGACAAGTCGATTCCCCTCTTTCCTTCTCGCGTGCAAGCCTGGCTCTCTCTCTCTCTCTCTCTCTCTCTCCTGCGGACTTTAATCTTGATTTGGAATTCCGTCTCTCCACGTCCTCTCACTCCTTCCTCCGCTATTCGACGAAACGAAGGACTGCCGAGGCTTCTCTTTGCTTCTCTCCTGCAGCGCCACAGGATCTATAGGAGAGAGAGAGAGATAGAGAGAGAGAGCGGGCGAGTTTAACCGATCGATTGGGAACTCCTTGATTTCCAGGAGGACACAAGACGTCTTCCAAAGATTTCTCTCTCTCTCTCTCTCTCTCTCTCTCTCTCTCTCTCGAATATCGTAGCCGGAAGCGAGAACATTGCGGCGACGCGGCTCGCTGACGTGGTCGACGCCCTATACCACTCTCTCTCTCTCTCTCTCTCTC
>UELU01136727.1:31175-42236 GCA_900490025.1 Megastigmus dorsalis | reverse complement strand
TAAAAGTTGAAAGCTCAAGAATATATTTTATAAGAAAAAATCAAAATGTTTTAATCTACCTATATTATTCGCTGATACTGTAAAAAGAATAAAATTTTGTCCTACCCAAAGTCGTAAGACCTTGTTTCAAAAATATACATAAGCTTACATACTCTGAAATCTCAAATATGCTTCAATATATCAATTTTGTTTCAAATATTATATATTTTTTACAGACCTTAAACTTTTAAAAATGTATAACCTCCTTACGAAGTGTATAATTTAAATTTTACAATATTTTAAAGGTATCAACTTATATTTAATATAAAATTAATATTTTACAGATTGTAATTGTAAAAATTACTTATTTAGAATGTATTATGTTGAACTTGACCATCTTCGAAATGCAGCCGAGCGAGCGTTAGCGAGCGTGGTTTTTTTATGCTTGTACACACATTAAACAGGCAAAAATCCCTTTTCCTTCACTATAGAAATCTTGAAAAATCCGAAAATTTTGCAGCGCTATCGAGCGGGGATTCGTGGCTGATCTTCGGAAATTGCCATTCTACCAGCCCTAAGGAAGCATGTATCTCCCTACTATAGTACCGACACATAACGACGAAAGTTTTCGACAAAAAAATGAGGACACAGAAAAATTGTCAGCCATGATAGCTGCGAAAATGGCCCTCAAAGCGGAGCCGTGTAAGTAGGAAAAAATGTTATCCTATGCGTCCAGAAAGATTAATGAAGCGTTAGAAAACGTTAGGTCTCCAAATACACAACATGTACCACAAACGCCAATAGGAGCTAGACCAAAACCTTTTAATTATACAACACCGGAATCACGTAATAATCCTGCGGACGCCCAAGGCTACGCCCAAGCGGCAATGCAAAATTTTAATCTCGCACCATGCGATACCATAAATTAAACGCGAGCACATTCTGATTATCCGACTAACTTCCAAACGCCGGGAACTCAGATAACCATAGATCAAGATAATTACATTTCGAATAATACCACGACAAACGATAGAAACCAATTTGATATAAATAGGCCTAGCCCAGCAAGAACATTCCAAACGGGTAGAACTAATCCACAAAATCCTATGACTCATGTGTCATTTTATCAGGCCCTTGGGACGATCCCTTTGTACGACGGTAACCCAACCCAGACACCTTACGAGCATTTTGCAAGATAGTGCGAGTTGTAGTGAACGAATACGGGCCATGGTGCGAGCGCTGGGTCCTCAACTCTGTCAGCAAAGTTAAAAGGCCACGCAGCCATAGGCTACGCCTCCATAGTACCCAGTTATGATTCAGTTGACGTGCTCTTGGAAGAACTGGTCTCACAGTACGGAGGAGTGGGCGATGCAGACACCGTGCGAGAGGAATTGAAGACGATAACTCAAATTCCAGGAGATTATGGACTGAGAGCACAAACATTGCTGAACAGACTCATAACCATATCTGAGTCTGCTCAAGGCCTACAACATGAAATAGAAACCTACAAGCGTAAGGCAAATCATGACGCTTTGGATTACTTCCTGTGCGGATTAAGAGATCCACCAGAGTACAGAGTAGTCCGTTTGAGACCAGATTGTCTTCGCGCTGCGATATCAGCGGCAGTAGCAGTGGGACACAAGACACGAAATCGAGGAAATGAGACACCGACGATTTTCAAAAACACATACGGAACGCCTGGAATTACTCCATGGCCATTACCAGGTCCTATTATTCACAATCCAGTCACTCCAACCACCGTACAGGTAAAATATTAGCAGTCGACGCCATACAATGCCGAGATACCCGACTGGAGCAAGGAAAACGCCCTTGTGGAGAGAATAACGGCGCGACTAGCCGCTCAACACGAGTACGAGCACCTGGGAATTCGTGCAGCAATGGCAGTGGAAGCATGCAGTTATTGCCACGGGCCAGGGCACGTCAAAGCCAATTGCAGACGAAAAGCGTATCACACGCTATTCTGCCACTACTGTCATACAAAAGGGCACACGTATGATAAATGTTTTCATCTACATAATAAAATAAAAAATGGGGAAATATCCCTCCCGTCGCGGAATAACCAAAGCATAGGGCAGACCAACACCAACGAAAGGGAATTTAGAAATGAGCCACGGCCAGTGTATAATAATAATCGGGGAAACAACGACAACCCGAGTAGCAGATTTAATAATAATGGCAATAATTACAATAGAAATAATCATTACGCAAATAATCAAGGCAGGAATAATTATAACGGGAACAGCCAGATTAGAAACCATTATAACGGGAACAGCCAAAGCTGAAACAATTATAGTGGAAATAACTATAATATAAGTAATTTCAATGGCGGAAATAGGAATGATAATCACCTAAGCCACTAAGAAAGACAATCAGGCAATCCAAATACACCTAACGATAATCCAATTCCAGCAGCTCAAAGGATAAACGAAAGATCACATCAACCAACAAGCGGTTTCGAGCAGCACGAGGACAGTGAGCAACATCCAATAATGGATGCGCACGTACGTCTCACCAAAACAGGCAGACAGCCTCCCATAATACCCCTCGATAGTGAAGAATTAACCTTTTTGCATATATTTTTCTATTCAGTGATTTTACTTGAAAACTCTTACTCGGGGGTTTTCGGGATCGTTGATCAGAAATCTGAAGTCAGAATTTTGAAATTTTCAATTCAAGATGGCGGATTCAAGATGGCAGTACCGAAATTGCGTAAAGAATTGAAAATTTCGGAATTCGGACTTCACATTCATAATCAGCGACCTCAAAAACCCTCGAGTAAAGATTTTCAATTTGTTACACTGGTTAGATTTTTCAAAAATGAATTTTTTTATGTTTGTTTATTTATATAACAATTATTATAAACAATTATGATAAATAAACCATTTCTTTATGTTCTGTTATTGACAATTTAGTATACAAACCAATTGATTAAATAGCGAAAATCTGAAGTTAAGTTGGTGGTAACCCATGTTACCACCGTGCAACAAAGGGTTAAAAGAAGGAAAGGCGTCATTTTGCACAGACACAGAGTCCGACGTTAACCTAATTAAAGTATAAAAAATTAAGCCACACATACAATATTTCCCGGAAGAAATACTACGAATTCATGGAGTAACAGCGGGGGAAGCCTTTGCATTAGGCAGAGTAAGTATCGAATTAAACGGATTATTCTGCGATCTACATGTGGTGCCGGATGATTTTCCCGTAAGCACAGATGGCTTTATAGGATGGTCAACTCTTAACGACCACAAAGGCGTAATCGATGCCGAGTCACGGAGCTTGAAATTTCCCGGCTTCGTCATACCTTTAAAGGAAAATGAATCATTTACGATTCCCCCACGAACACGTCAAGTTATATACGCGAAAGTAAGTAATGCCCAGCAGGATACAGGTTTCATCCCCCTCCTCGACATAAAACTCGATCTACTAATAGGCAATTGCATAACAAATAATATATGTGGAAAGGCTTATCTTATGTGTATAAACACAAGCGAGAAATATATAAATTTCGAAATGCCAGAAATAGAACTGGAACCATGTAAATTTACGCCTACAAAGGCAGAAATATTTAATGGACGGAACGATACATCGGACCCCCTGGACGGTCAAATAAACGTCTTAAGAATAATGTCGGGGGATGAAGGCGATAGAGCAGAACAAATATTAAAGCTCATCGTACCTCAAAATTGGAACGAGGAAGAGGCAGAATACATACGCAACATAGTCAAAGAATACCCGAATACATTTTACCTAAAAGGAGATCCTTTAAGAGCAACACACGTAGTAACGCATAAAATTCCGACATTAGACGACATCCCTGTCAGGGCAAGACAATTCAGACACCGACCAGCAATGAATGAAGAAATTCAAAAACACATCAGGGAGCAAGTGGAAGCAGGGATCATGAACTTCCCATGTCTGCCTATTCGTCACCATTGTTCATCATCCCGAAAAAGACCGACGAATTCGGAAGAAAAAATATAGATTGGTGATAGATTTCAGAGCACTAAATGAGAAGACCATCGGAGATGCTTACCCATTACCTCTCATAACCGATATCATAGACCAAGTAGGGCAAGCAAATGACATCACCACGGTAGACCTTAAATCTGGATTCCACCAAAATTCCGGTGGATCCGGAGGATGCGCATAAGACCGCCTTCCAGACACCATTTGGTCTACACCAATATAAAAGGATGCCAATGGGCGTAAAAACAGGACCCAGAACTTTCCAACGTCTAATGGATATCTGCCTTGCCGGATTACAGGGCACGGAACTCTTTGTCCACCTCGATGACATCATAGTTTTCAGCAACAATTTAGAGGAACACGCGATAAAATTCGGACGATTAATGAAGCGTTTAGAAGCCGCTAATCTAACAGTAAAACGGCAAAAATGTAAATTTCTATATAAAGAAGCCACCTTTTTAGGATTTTTGGTGGGCAATGGCGACATACGACCAGACTCCAAGAAAATGTAAGCGGTCCGCGAATATCCCGTAACCACAAATCCAAAGAAAATAAAACGATTTCTTGGACTGGCGGGGTAGTGTAGACGTTTCGTTCAAAAATTTGCATCGATCGCATTACCATTAACGACGCTGCTCAGAAAAACCGAGGAATTCGTATGGGGAAATGAACAACAAACATCATTCGAGACATTAAGAAACGCCCTTTGTAAAGAGCCCGTATTACGATTACCAATCTTCGATGAGCCATTCTTGATAACCACGGATGCATCTGACTATGCCTTGGGAGCAATCCTAAGTCAGGAAGAGATAGGGAAAGATTGGCCTTGCAAATTCGCCTCTCGAACACTACGAGGAGCTGAGCTGCGATATTCCACCTATGATAAGGAATTATTAGTAGTCGTTTTTGCCATAGAACAGTTCCGTGGATACGTGTACGGTCGCCATTTTACCGTCATAACTGACCACCTATCACTCAAGTGGATCCACGAAACCAAAAGGCCTGAGCTACGATCAACTCGCCTGAAAACGAGATTCTAAGATTTCGAGTTTACAGTCGTTTACAGGCCAGGGCCGCGAAACGAAGCAGCTGACGCACTCTCGCGAAATCCCATTTTAAATGACGGAGAGGAAGACCCAGATTTGCCTCGGTGGAATTATATAAACTGGCGGAAAAACACGAGTAAGATGACGAAGAATTAAACGAGGCTAATGTCCGAATCGTCACAGTGAGGAAATATCCAAAAAGGAAAACTCGTCGGTGAGCTACCAAGAAGACCGAGAATAAGAAAGAATCCTTAGCTTCCTCATCAGAGAGTTCAGGAAATCCTACAGACAAGAAAAAACCCCTTTGGGACGACAATACGGAAACACCCGACCAGGAAAATAGTGGATACGAACCTTCAGATGAGGGAATGGAAGAACATCAAAACATTAATATTCCAAAAAATACAGGAAAACGGGTCAGGCAAAATACCTAAAAATAGGCGACAGTACCTTCAAAACAGGCCGTGAGAAGATCATCGGCAAACCAAACGACAATGAATCAATGGATTCGGGTCCAAACAGCGGGAAATTTGCATCGCAGGTAAAAGCTTGCAGTACCCCTACCGCAAAACAGCCTAGCAAATGTGACGAAACAACGATCACAGTAACAGAAAATCCAGAGAATGTAATTAGCCGAGCACCTCGCCGTCAAACAATGAATCAACCACCAGTACAATTCCATCATTGCCTCCCGAGATCTAAAACGATAAGCTCACCTCAGTATCTCAATCAAACTACAGATCCATTATCGCCATCGATAGGTCCAAACGCCTCCTCCTCGGTACAAGAAACAAAGCAGGAGCTAACAAGCCCGCTAAAAGAAGATAAAAAGAGGACAAAGGTAGAACCGAAACAAAGAGATCCGGAGCTTACAAAACCTAGTTTGATGAGTACATTTTTTAAAATGAGCAAACAATGCCTGCGGGACATCGGCACTTTAGCCAAAGCACGCTTTATGGTGGACGTAGAGGAAATTGAGATACGGGGAAAAGCTGGACTGGATATTCGAATACGCGAGGCCGGCGAATCATTCACAGTCGGTCCAGACGATCCAATTATTACCGAATCAGACGAGAAACCAAGCAAAGAAAAAGATGAGGACGAATACAAAAGTTCTCTAAGTGAACGGGACTCCATGAACGAAGCCAGAAAGGACTTTTACCAGCTCACATTCATACCAGATGAGGAAAATTCCAAACCAAGTGCGATGGAGGTAGACGATTGTAGCTGGAACATCTCCCTCCCAAGATTCGAACGAGTGCAAAAGAAAATGGACTCGAATCAATCAGAACCATCAACAGAATCCAGAGAGGATATCGAACCTCCCGAAGACATTTCATTCCCCAATACATCGTCGTCACACAAAAGCGACAAAGACGACAATGCTGAACCTAATCAATCAAAAGATTCCGAACAGACACCCCAGAATCACAGCAGTGAAAAACAATGGAAACGTACATACGCCACAGAAGTAGGAGCGGGCCCATATGCTCTTTATGAAGGAAGCAACAGTTGCTCCGAACCTCATAAGAAATTTACGCAAGACGAAACAGTCGACAAAGCGGGGAATTGTCTGTCTGACTCTCTTATAAAATTATGTAAATTAAAGTCAAATTTTGCCGAATTAAGGCAGCAATTGCTTGAAAGCGATTGCTTAGAGCTATGCGGAGACCCAGAAATGGCCACAAGAATTCTGAGTTCACCGAACGAATACGGGGACGTAAACTGTCTTTTCATATTTAGCGAGGTATAATAAAAATATATGCGTTCATTGGACGACACCTAAGGGAACAATAACATATTGTCATTTTTGGGGGAATCAAACAGGAGATACAAATTGGATTCATCTACATCATGAGGGAGAGCATTATACACCTCTATTACCAGCACAAAATGAAATTTCTCCCCCACCGAAGACCAAGGAAATAAAAGACAAGTCCGACAGCGAATCATCCGACGATTCAGTCCGTCCGATCAAACGAACACCGAAGAAAAAACGGGCCGCTCAGACGTTAATAGAACGCCCACCTCGGGAGAAACCGCCGTGGCCCTCCGAAGAGGACAAAGACAGCCCGACACCTCTAAATTCTATAACAAAAGTTAGAGGACATCCCTTCCATACCGACGAAAATATCGTATACGTCTTAACTGCCTGTTTATATTTAGAGACAGACACAATTAAAGCTCTGACAGAAAGGAAGTACCTAAAAATAGAAGACATGCCAAATTTAGAACTAGCAGTAGGAGAAATACTGACGTCAGAACATAAATCGAATAAACTTTTTGGCCTAGTCATCAAAGGGAACATAGACGAAAAAGTGCTAAGAAAGGACGTACCAAAATGCCTAAAGGCGCTGCGAGGGGAATAGACAAATGGTATGTAAAAACAATTGGAATCATTCGAGATTTAGAGCTGTTAACCATACTAGAATGGGATTATCTCATTGAACAGTGCGCAAACATACTCAAAGGGAAAAAGATCATAGTAGTTTATTTTTAAAATTGCCAAGCGGTCCCAAAGGTCGAAGAAAGATATAAAATAATCAAAGAATACCACGAAACTACAATAGGAGGTCATAAGGGCATCAACAAAACCTATGACAAACTCATGAATGATTTCTACTGGAAAAATATGCGAGCGGACGTACAAGCATTCATAAACGGTTGTGAAGGGTGCCAAGTGAAAAAGTATGTAATGGCAGTACAAGACTTACTATCTAAATACGTCGTTTTCATACCCATGGCACTCGCGACCGCAACCGAAATAACCCGCGCATTTACAAAGAAATTCATTGCCTATTTCGGACCACCGATGGCGATCTTGACTGACCAAGGACGGAATTTTCAAAGTAGATCAGTGTACAAAACTACAGCTTATCACCCACAGTCTAACGGATCCATTGAGAGAATACATGCGACACTGACAGAATACCTAAAACAAGCCATAGCAGATAAAAACGACTGAGATCTTTGGTTACACCTAGCACAACATTCATACAATACCATAAGAAACGATTCAACAGGTTCTTCACCTCACGAGCTCATCTTTAGTAAAAAAGCTCGAACCACATCCAGCTTCCCGTCTCTAGAACGTCTTATTACCTATGACGAATACCTAGCAGACCTAACTCAAAACCTAGGCCAACTGCAAACAATAGCAGCTATGAATTCGGTCCAATCTAAATTTAGATCTAAATATTACTACGACCGAAAACAAAATGTAAAACATTTCAGAGAAGGCGAGTGGGTATTCCTACTAAAGGAACCTAAATTAGGCAAATTTAGAAACCAATATGAAGGACGGTTTAAAATAATCGCGATCGACAATATCAAACATAACGTCAAATTAAAAAAGGGAAACGTAACGCGAGTAGTCCACATTGACAAAATAAAAAAGGCACGACAAAACTACGAAACGGACAAACCTAACAACTCGCAACACGAACTAACAGAAAATAAAAATACAACAGAAGAAGAACTATAATAATTATTATATCTTATATCATTAAAGATCTAATAAACTAACCTGGAAATAATAAGATGGCAACGTGAGGCCCCCGGTCGTTACCGGATGCCTCATAAAACTTAATACAAAAACAAAAAACCATTTCTACACCTGAGGCCTCGGTCATGAAACGTCTGAGAGAAATAACAAAAATAATAATATATCCAATACGGAATAAAGGAAAATACAATATATATATATATATATATAGGTGTGAATATATAGAACAAAAAAAAAGAGATAAAAACGTGAGCAATTTTTTTTTTTGGGAAAAGGAATGAAGAGGGCCCCTCCTCGCCCTCTTCAGTGAGGCACCACCCTTCATCAGGCTTGGATTTTTCCACCATCTTGATAAGATGAAAGAAAGAGCCAAGGCCTCTCCTGGGAAAAGGAAAAGGGATAAGGAAAACGAAATAAGGAACAAAGAAAAAACTATATATATAATAGTAAAAACAAAAGAATAATAATAAAAACAAATAATTATAATAATACAAAAAATTATAATCATAATAGTAAAACAAAATAATAATAATACAAAAAAAACATAATAATAACACCAAGGATTAAAGTCCCATTCTTTCTCCTCCTCTTCACTGGACGAGGGCGGAACAGGACGGGCCCACATCCCAGCAAACCGACCACTGGAAATTATGACGTCCGCGCAGTCCCGTGCTCGAAGTCGAGCAGTAGGCCTACGCGCACATACAGCTAAATGAGTGGAAAACTCATCGGGCCTCACCAAGGAACTACACCCATACCGGCATGGAAACCGCAGATGCTCTGCAGCCACGGATTCTATACGTGGACTCCGTCGAAAATGAACGGCAGTGCCATTCTCCCGAAACAGAGGAGGATAGCGCATAGGGCAGCTGACGAGGCGTGCTACACACGCTTGACACAAAGGATGCCCAGCGTTGTAGCACACCCAAAACTGATGCCCGATGAACTCCAAGCACACCAGGCACCGGTTCACGTCAGCCGCGTATTCATCGACAGACCCCACGGGTACGTCGATGCTGACACTCGAGGGTCCATCGCCACCGGCAACCAACTCGACCACTCCGGGGGCCGATACGATCGCCGAAGGGACATAAAGTGGGTTACCATTAGCAATCGCCAGTGACCGGTGCAGAGGAACCGGAGGCACGAGGGTCGTTCTGGCAGTGACCCCAATTACATTAGGGAATACGCCAGCGGCATCAGGACCCTGAAGAACAAAAAATAAGGCGAATAAACAAATCAAATGAGATTCTAATACACAACTATAAGGAGAAAGGGTAACTCCTGGACGAGCAGAACCACCGCGACACTCTCGTCCACGAGGTCCCCCACGGCGGCGGTTCTAAAAATAGATAAAGCAAAGAAAAACTTTACAAGAAGAACTAGAAATAACGGAACGAGAAGTTTGAACGATCGGCATAAGGCCATCCTTCAAGCTTACCTGTTACTAAACAGTACAGCTTCTCAGGTTCTCTCAGGTCGAAACAAAAAATATGTAACGTTAAGACCTTCCCCCGGATGCTCGAGTATACCAGGGTTTTAGGGAAGGGGTGAACTCGTGAATAAATAGTACAACTGTTTATGAAAAATAATAAAAATAAAGCATTTATTCCATAGATGGTGGTGGAGGACATTTAAAGATGTCTGAAACAAAGTAAAAAATATGACGAGTTGTAATTATCGGCGATTCTCAGTTTAGTTTTACAATTATGGGTCTAGTACGCGATTCTGACGAGCTATTCCAGCGTGAATAGGTTATATGTACTCGGGCGAGGCTTCTATACACACATATGAGTGAATCCAGTAATTGGGACACGGTGACACAATTACTGACACCCCACGGATTCGGATTCGGGCGGTCCTAACTAAGGTACCAGTCCAGACGCGATGTCTCTACGATGATTTCTTACTAATGTCGGTAACGAGGGGCACCTCAGTTACCGACATTTTACAAAAACGCGTGAATATTGCCTAAAGGTAGGCCTAAACGGAGGTTATTGGTCATAAAGCGCTGGCGTGCACGGAGGAGCGCCTCACGTGTCGTCGGACGACTCTCGTCCCTTTCACCCTGGGGCACCAGCGGTGGAGGGGAAGAAGTTGCCACGTTGGCCTTTATTCGCTGCCTGGAGCACCAGCGCAGTGACTAAAGGGGGAAACGTATAGCGGGGTGGCTCAATTTACCTCATGTTCCATCTAGTTCAAGGGGCGCCTTAGAACTAGCCAGAACGATGGGGTCCGTTGGTTATGCCGTCACCAGGAACACCTGTCTAACGGCCTAACCCTGGCCATAAGGGTATTCCGTCCGGGTCTTTCCAATTCGGCTACTGGGGCACCAGATAGTCGGCTTGGTTAGACTCTAGGAGTTTCAAGCGTGAAGGAGCTCCTTACACGCCTGAAGCACCAGACGAATACTGTCGATTTGAGAGCTTACGCCGCGTTATAAAGGCTCTCAAATCGGCGGCGATTGGTAGCGGTGTGACGTCAGCAAACGTTGCTAGGCAACGCTGGTTTCGATGTACGCATGATTTCGCTCGCGCTCGC
>UELU01136727.1:16713-31155 GCA_900490025.1 Megastigmus dorsalis | reverse complement strand
AGAATTTCGCGATCTATCGAATGGTGTATACCAAATGCGATGGTATTGAATCATCCTGTATATAAAAACAAAAAAATATAATAAATAAATAAATAAATAATCAAATAAATAAATAAATAACACATAAAGAACATATATAGATATGTAAACATATGTATTATAAATATAAATAAATATAAAAATATAAAAATTTTTTTACTTAAACTAAATACATATATATATATATATATATATTTACATATAATAAACTAAAATACATATAATCAAATACACAATTGATACAAAAAAAAAATTAAAATTACTACAAGTTTACTATCGGAACTTCGATATCGTCATCGGCACCCCCCGCGGGAGGATCCGCAGGGACCGCCGGAACCGGGGGAGCAGGAGGAGGAGGCGTTTGGGAACAGGCATCAATGTGCGCCAGGTATCGATCCAGAGGGATCAACTCCGGGCACCCATCGTACCTACAAGGGAAGGTAATAAGAGGACAACGGTAGGAACAACTCCGAAGCTTCGTGCGAAACGACTGACATACCTTGTGCCCATTGAAGCAGACCCAATACACCGGGACAAGGTAATTGTAGTATACCTGGCACACGTATATGTCAACCAGCGCAGCACGAAGATCACCACTGGGGCCTAACGCTGCAACAGTGGTCGCTAGGGGATCCACGACGGGGGACAGGGGACGCGGTTCCGCGGGGGCTGGATAGGGTCTTGCCGACACAACTCCCGCGACACAAACCGGAGCCACCGTCTACAAGAAAAAGGGGCGGGGCGAAATAAAAAAAACAAAAATTATAATAAACAAAAAACTACCTCAGCCGGACCAAAACGCTCCCGCATACGGCCTGCTTGCAACCGTTCCCGTCTACCACCGTAACGTCACTGTAAAAACAAAAAAAAGGGAAATGGTTAGGATGGAGAATCGCAATTATGCAGGACAGAGTGAGCCACAAACGCTGGAGCCTCGACTCAGCATGCAGGGCATCACCAAGCCGCAAGTATGGTGATGAAAAAGTATTCGACATACCAGAATTAGGGAATACGATATTTAAGAACACTAAATGAAAAACCGAAAGATTGGAACGAATTGTAACAAAAAAAAAATCGATACGAACAAATAAATAATAATTTTCGAAATATTATAAATTCGCATCTATCAGAATTCATATACGAATATTCATACAGAAAAAAATTCATAAAGTTTGCATATGATAATAGAGGCCGTCTATTCCATTCGTGAGGGCTTGCAATTCAGAGCTACGTAACTGTTCACGAAAGGAATAACATATAGAAGCCCACATGTCGTCTATTGTCATATGCAAACTTTATGAATTTTTTTCTCGAAAACTATGCGATAAATAAAAAAAAACACCAAGAACAATTTGTATTTATTTTTTGACGTAAAATACGGTAAAATTTTTCTTTTCGCAAAATATTGATATTTACGATATGTTGTCCGCCATATTGAATCCGGCATATTGAATTTTCAAAATCTGACCTCGGATTCGGATTCAGCGCGGGTCGGGACCCCTAATAGTGAAAACAGTTTTCCTGCACCATAGCTGTAACTCTTATGTGCACGAATGGAATAGACGGCCTCTATTGTCATATGCAAACTTTATGAATTTTTTTCTCCAAAACTATGCGATAAATAAAAAACACCAAGAACAATTTGTATTTGTTTTTTGACCTAAAATACGATAAAATTTTTCTTTTCGCAAAATATTGATATTTTCGATATGTTGTCCGCCATATTGAATCTGCCATCTTGAATTTTCAAAATCAGACGCCGGATTCGGATTCAGCGCAGGTCGGAACCCCTTATAGTGGAAATAATTTTCCTGCACCATAGTTGTAACTCTTATGTGCACGAAAGGGTTAAACAAATTTCATACAATTTATTAAATTTAAATAAAAATCTCATAATAAATAAATTAAATAATGACTTTTTAGTAATCTTTTATTATTAAAAAAATTTCTATATATTTATATAAAATTACTAATTTTCAAATATTCACATAAAATGTAAAGATAAATTTTGAATTCAAATTTCATACTATTCATAACATCGCACTCATAGCGCGGAGTGCGCACATACAACAATATCAATTTAATATAAAATAAAAATACCAAAAGGGAAACTTGGATGTGGGCCGGCCGATGAAGGCACCCGAGAAAGTTCGGCCATGGCAGGCCGGCCGTCGGCTCCAGTAACCCAGACCCACACACAAGTTAACACGGTTACCAATGCGGAGGCAAGGGGCTGAGGCCGGACACTAGGTTGTGAATTAGATAACACAGAAGTAGTAAAAAAAATATTCCTTTAAAATATTATAGAACTCAATTCGCCAAAAATGCAACGCATTTCCTTCAAAACAGGAAACAGCTAAGCAAATTTTGACAAAATAAGTATTTTATAATAAGAGGATTGGAATAAAATATTATACGAAGTCAAAAAAAAAATCTATATTCAATAATTATTCTTTTAACTAAAATTCTTTATTTGCAAGTGCAAATCAAAGAAAATTAATCAAAAGCATAAAAAGGGAGGCAAAGAGGCCTCAAATAATATTAATAAATAATAATAACATTTAAATATACAAAAGATCAAATAATAAATAATAATAATAATTAATAATAGTAAGTAAGGGTGAATAGAGCACCATCTGACTAAAAACTCAATAAATAAACAAATAAAACGGAACATTATTCATTTATTCCAATACAATGCATTCATCAAGCCACGTGCGCTCTCTCTCGCACTCATGGCAGAGGTAGATAGGCGTTCTCTCTTGCTATCACAGCGGCCAGTATAGTAGCACGAACACCCCGATCGACTACTCCATCCGATCGACTACTCCATCCGATCGACTACTGGGGCCAAAGCATATACGCGCTGAATCAAACTGCACCGCAACTTAATAAATATTACAAGTCACACATTATATATAGTCTACTCACGATAGAATACCTACTATACAAATTATCTTATCATTATTTCTTTTTAAAGGAAAAATAACAAATGCTAAAACGGATTTTAGCCGTAATATAAAAAAAAATTAAGAGGAATTAATACAGAATTAATGATTAATACTTAATAGAAACATCGTATAGAAGATAAAATACTATAAATATACATAGGCTAACATTTGAAAGAATAAAATCTAAAAGGATATTAATAAATAATAATATTTATATAGTGGTAAATAATAATAAATAATAAATAATGGCGAATGAAACACCATCTAATAAAAAACTTAATAAATAAGGAAATAAAGGGGAATAACAATAAAGAACATTAATTATTATTGCAATACAATGCATTAACGCGCGCGCTCTCTTTCGCACTCATGGTGGGAATAGACGCGCGGGCTCTCTCTTGCACTCACGGCGGAGATAGACGCGCGGACTCTCTCGCACTCATGGCGGGGATAGACGCGCGGGCTCTCTCTCGCACTTATAGCGAGGATAGCATATCATAAATTATTTAGTAATGCATAACTACAAATAATAAATACTATATACCACTATACAGGGTGTTAATAAATAGAATATAGCACTGTATGGATTCGGAAAGAGCGAAAAATTCTAACTAAAAAATCACTAATAAACTTTCTGATCCGATCAGTAGTTACTGAGTAATCATCGATTGAAAATCAGTCGATAAGGCCAATCAGCGTAAAGCTACAGCAGCAAGCGGAGCGCGAGGAGAGTACAGTGGGGCGGCCCGCCGAGTGCCTCTCCGCCGCCGGCCGTCGCTGCGCCGTCTCTCGGTCTCTCTCTCCACACCGTCACTCGCTAGTCATAGGTTCAGCGAAAAATAAAAGGCACGGCAGTCTGTCGCGAGCACTTGATTGTTGAAAGCTTATAATAAATTTTAATTTTGAAATACCTTTCAGGACTTCTCGAAAATGATGCTTAGAGTAGTATAAAACATTGGTATACCATCTAAATAAAAATGTACGTTTTTAAAGGAGTAGTAAATCATAAATACACCGAAATCCGTGTTTAGTCACAGAAACCGTTCGAAATTCTCATTCATAAATAAATCTGATTTTTTTGCGACTAGTTCATAAATAAATATCAATTCTTTTTTATTTAAAATTAATGAGATGCCTTATTAAATCTTTTTAATTATTGATAAGCAATTGAAATTTAATCTCTTAATTCGGTACTAATTCATTGATAAACAACGTAATACGTAAACATTATCTGAGTCATTTTACACACTCTTAAATGGGCTTATTATAGCTTGATCTCTTCGTCTTGACTTCCGGAATTAATATGAACCGATGGCGCAGTTGCAGAAACGATGCCTTAGCTACCGAATCTTAACGCAAAATGCACAATTTTCTTAGTTTTTCGGGCCAAACGGTAATTTCAATCACTTTAAAATAGGGTTAGTATAGCTTATTTTGTTTGTCTTGACATCCTCTACAAGATAGAAGAGTCTGGACTTCCTGAATTGATATTAACTGTTAGTGCAGCTGCAGAATCGGTTCCCTAGCTATGGAACCTTAACGCGAAATACACAATTTTCTTAGTTTTTCGGGAAAAACAGTAATTTTACATACTTTTAAATGGGCTTATTATATCTTACTCTCTTCGTCTTGACCTCCTCTACAAGATTAAATAGTCTCGACTTCCTAAATTAAAATTAACCGTTGGCGCAGCTGCAGAAACGGTGCCTTAGCTACCGAATCTTAACGCAAAATACACAATTTTTTTAGTTTTTCGGGCCAAACGGTAATGTCATTCACTTTAAAATAGGGTTATTACAGCTTATTTTGTTCGCCTTGACATCCTCTACAAGATAGAAGAGTCTGAACTTCCTGAATTGATATTAACTGTTAGTGCAGCTGCGCCATCGGTTCATATTAATTCCGGAAGTCAAGACCGAATGAATTAGTACCGAATTAAGGGATTAAATTTCAATTGCTTATCAATAATTAAAAAGATTTATCAGGCATCTCATTAATTTAAAATAAAAAAGAATTGATGTTTATTTATGAACTAGTCGCAAAAAAAAATCCGATTTATTTATGAATGAGAATATCGAACTGTTTCTGTGACTAAACACGGATTTCGGTGTATTTATGATTTACTACCCCTTTAAAAACGTACATTTTTATTTAGATGGTATACCAATGTTTTATTCTACTCTAAGCATCATTTTCGAGAAGTCCTGAAAGGTATTTCAAAATAAAGAATTTATTATAAGCTTTCAACAATCAAGTGCTTGCGTCAGACTGCCGTGCCTTTTATTTTTCGCTGAACCTACGACTAGCGAGTGACGGTGTAGAGAGAGAGACTGAGAGACGGCGCAGCGACGGCCGGCGGCGGAGAGGCACTCGGCGGGCCGCCCCACTCTACTCTCCTCGCGCTCCGCTTGCTGCTGTAGCTTTACGCTGATTGGCCTGATCGACTGATTTTCAATCGATGATTACTCAGTAACTACTGATCGGATCGAAAAGTTTATTAGTGATTTTTGAGTTAGAATTTTTCGCTCTTTCCGAATCCATACAGTGCTGTATTCTATTTGTTAACACCCTGTATATATACACCAAATACTAAAAAGACTAAACAAACATTAGATAACCAAATTTATCACAAATTTTAATACAGAAAAAATCACTGCTAAAATATAACAGATTCTAGCCTTGATATAAAAAATTAATAAATATTAATATAGATTTAATATGCCTGTCAAAATAAAAAATAATGATAAATCTATAAATAATTAAATAAATCGCTAGAAATTATATTATAGGCATTTACATATAAAAATACACATGCATATACACAAAAAGATATAAACAAAAACCATTCATATAAAATACGCAAATAATCTCTTGACGTGTAAAAAGTTATAATCAACAAAGAAAAAGAAATTAAATAAATTATAATATTATAAGAGGCCATTTAAACAAAAAATCATTACTTTTACTAAAGGCCATATAAAGGATAATCAATATACTGAAGTACAATATTAAACATTCAATCAAGATATAAAACTAACATTTTACCAAATGATAAATTTTATTGTGTGCAAATAAATATCTTTATACACAGACGTTTACCCTGAAAAATAATTTTTTAAACTATATAACACTGTTCCTTGAGCACATACAGTGTTCAGAGGGTATCCCTAATTATTATACAGCTTCCCAAGTAATATTAAAAAAAAAAAATATAATAATATATAAGAAAAGAGAAATAAAGAATACAAATATATAAGAGAAACGGGTTGACTTTATTGAGTGAAAAACAATATTAATAAATTAAAAAAAAAATAATAATAACTTAGATCGTAATAAATAAATTTTCCCTTATCCCGTCTTTGAGAAAATATATATGTGTATGTGTGTGTGTATGTGTGTGTGTGTAAAACGGTAGGAAAGTATAATAATATACTCCACCAAAAATATTCCTTTCGACAGTGAAAGATGAATAAATGTAACAGTCATGAATTGAATATGACTAAATAAAAGGGTAAGGTAAAGAAAAACGTATAAACGTTTCCTTACGGTGCCGGCGTGAGTACAATACTCGAAACCCCGCATAGACAGGATCATTACGACCTTCATGCGCCTTAGTTGCGGCATTTGTTACGCATCGAGATGCCTGAGGGCACTTTTCTGGTTGGATACGCGGACGACTTAGTAGCGGTCATTATCGCAAGAGATGTTGACGCTGCTCAGATGCGGCTTAACCAAGTAATGCGTAGAGTCAGCTCATGGCTAGAGGACCGCGGGGTTGAACTGGCCGCAAACAAGGCCAAGATCGTGCTTCTCACCAAGAGGCGGATCAACACCTTGCGCCCCATGAAAGTGGGGCACGTAACGGTCCAGACGAAGGCAGCCGCAAAGTACCTGGAGGTGACGCTTGACAACAAGCTCACATTCGGAGAACACATACGAAGAGCGGCAGACAGGGCAGCAGCGGTGACGACGGAGCTGAGCAGGATCATGGCAAACACTAACGGACCGTGGCCATGCAAAAGACGCCTCCTCATGCGCACAGCCGAGTCAATTATGCTGTATGGAGCCGAGATCTGGGCCGACGCACTACGGTATGAGATGTACCGCAAGCGCATGGCAGCAGTACAACGAAGGAGGACTCTGCGCATCGCGTGTTCTTATCGCACGGTTTCAGAGCCTGCAGTACTAGTAGTCGCAGGGGTGATCCCTATCGACCTGCTGGCTAGGGAGCGGCAGTTAGTGAGCCAGCAAAAACCCATTCTGGGAAAAGTGGCCGCCCAAAAAACTGCCAGAGCAAACACGATGCTGGCCTGGCAGCAAAAATGGGCAGTTGAAACGAGGGGCCGGTGGACGGCAAGGCTAATAAGCCAGCTGGACACCTGGCTGGACCAGGACGCAGGTGAGGTGAACTATTACCTCACCCAATTTGTGACGGGCCACGGCTTGTTTTGCTCCTACCTCCACAAGATGGGAAAGGTAGCGGAGCCTAGCTGTGGCTATTGTAACTCTCCCTCGGACGACGCACAACACACCTTCTTAGATTGCAGAAGATGGAGCGTCGAACGAGGGACACTTGAAGAGGACCTTGGATGCGTAACACCGGACAATATCATCGGCTTGATGCTACAAGGTCATGAAAAATGGGCGAAGGTTGCCGTCTTCGTTGACACGGTCTTTCGCCGAAAGAAGGCTGACATGGACGCCGCGCAATACCGCAGCCGTCCCTAAAATAAAAAAAAGGGAGGGACAGCAGGAATGAGGCTGTCCCTAAGTAGGAGGCATGCAATGAGCGTGAGAAGACGTGGCACCCCCTCCCCCCCTCCCGAAGTAATGCCTCATGGCGGTGCCGGGGGGGAATACTACTGCCACGTGGTCAAGGCGGAGGGGTTTTAGTGGGTAGTTCCAGCGATAAAGGGGAGAGTCCCACACAGAGGGAGACACGTGTCTCCCTATCGCACATTAAGGTTTCCCCTCCGCATCGGAAAAAAAAAGTTGCGGTATTTATATTACACAAGTTGCAATTGCTCTCAAAAAGAGGAGCACACGCCAATACATTTGGCAATGCTATTTAAGCGTACATATTACCATTACACAGGAAATTAAAAAGACCAAATAAGGACCATAATTAATAAACAAAAGCAGCATGTGCAATTTCACAAAATAAAACCCAGTTTTCTTTAAAACCAATTCAATAAACCAAAAGATCCAAGGGACAATATGGAAAGCATGCATACAAAAAGGGTATACTTGAAGGACATTTTGTGCATTTATATAATAAACGTCACGAGCACATAATACAATTGACTTAGAAATTAAAAAAAAAATATATAGAAAAATAAAACAAAAAGAGTAACAAATAACTCACATAATGCTTCACTTTATTTTTTTCCACCAATAACGCATTTAAAATAAATAATATTTTCATAATCACTACATGAGGCGAAAGAATCGCAAGAGACTATTTTACAAAATCTAAGCAATATTTTAAGCTTGGATAAATCACAAATTATTAAACATTTACATTAAATATGATATATACATGTGTTGGGAAGTACATGGAAATGAAAATATTAATATATATATATACATATATATAAATGATTTACTAAAGTTTTATTCATAAAATTCATTCAGTTAATTCCTCACAATCCCGGGCTGATAATCGAGGAAATTTCGCCACTCGCAAGAACAAATACGGATTGGAAAATCATCCAACGGGTAGATTTGGAACCGCATTTTCGTGAGGAAATAAACTTACAACGGTATGGCGAGAAATCATGCACAGATGCGCTCCGTTAAATGAAATATGTATACCCAACGAACAAATGAAAACAATTTACAAACAAATAATTTCCACAATTCAAGACACTGATCACATAACAGAACTATTACAAGGACACAATAACGACAGCGCAAGCCGCAAAAGGAGATCATTTCTGCCCTTTGTCGGGAAAATCTCAAGACATTTATTTGGAACCTTAGACGAGGAATCTGAAGCAAAATTAAAAAGCTTAATCGAAATAACAAGTAACGATATACGTGAAGTCGCAAATTTATTAGCAAACCAGACGGAATTAGTAGATACGGAATTTAATCAAGTAAATAGGCAAATCACAAATATTGAGAAAATTATAAATAAATTATCGCAAAATACACTTGAAAACCTAGAGCGAAAACAAATCGATGCAGCGGTTAACATATTATCCGTGGGTGTCCTGCAATACGAACTAAACACAGCACTAATAACCGATGATGAAACCGAGCCAATTAGAGAAATTCAAAAACACGCAACTTGCGAATTAAAAATCCTTATACATAAAAAATTTTTCAGATTGTAACATTAAATTAACAAAATTATACGACTAATACTGGATGCACACTCCAAGTACATGGATTTTTTCAACAATAGAAACAAAACAAATATTTATAAAATGCCACAGAGCACAACAGATTTCGTAAGAAATAAACGGGATAGGCATATTACGACTAAGTCCAGGGTGCACCGCACACACTGCGAACGCCACACTGCGACTATACAAACACGGAAAGGATACAAACACATCATCCGGAACTTCTATGGTCATTTGATTCAGCCATAATCATCGACCAAAAATCCTTATTTAATGTCACACTTTGTATTTCAAAAATAAAAAAAAAAATAGAAAAAAAGACAAATTTTTTTGCGACTCAGAATTATGTAAACTTCTTTGTAATATCATACCTTATTTTTTGCAAAAATATTATATAAATCAATTGTTGTAAAAATGTACCTTATACGAAACATTGTCTAGATCATATTTTTATGCCAATTGTTTTTCTAATCTTATATTTTTCTCTGCGAATCAATTGTAAATGCGAAAATTTCCTAAATCATATTTTACTTTTTTAAATCTTATAATCTTATATTCTTTTTGCGACCAATTTTATGCGAAATTGCTAGCTAAATCAATTTTTGTATTGTTATACGAACTCTTGTTTAAATCAATTTTATACGAATGTTTTTCTTAGCCAATTTTTGTAATTTTAGACTCTTATTTTTATGCGAATTTTCATCTAAATCATTTATGTAATCTTATACATTCCTTACACAATTGTTCTTTTAACGATGTTTCCTTTCCAATGTATCAAGTCATAGGATATCATTTCATAATATAGCGTGCGTCTTTTTGTATATTTTTGAGCAAATGTAACAACCCTTGTAGGCTTCCGTACCACCTTGATATGTTGCAGGGGATATATCAATCAACATACTATTACATAAAATTATTAGACACAATTTTCATATTACGGGATATCACTGCAACATTACAAGTGTCGTACTCAAGCCAGAACATTTTTTTTGTATCAGCTTGCTTTGTTTTCATTGCGACGCCGTCGAGCTCTCATTTGCGCGCATCCTTGCGGCACCTGCGGTGGCTATATTACTTTAAGGAGGTTCTACCGGTACCTAGGAAATCAAGCACAGAATTCGCGGGATTTAATAAGTGCAGTCGATATATCCAGATATATATTCACCGTACATAATCTTCGCGATAAATGACTTTTTAAAAGAACAATACCTTCTATCTATTTAACAAAGCCATGAATGATCATTTTTCAAGCTGCTATATATTGTTTATTAATGTTTCTATCACTGCAAATTTTTTCAAAAAAATCTTAATTTTAATTAATTTAATATCGCGATAATAAAGTAGCTCCCCATAAGAGACAATGTTAAAGTCGAAACAATAAAAATATTTTAATTTTGTCACTGCTAAGGCCATGTAGCCTCACAAAAACTTAACTCTAACTTTATTAGGCCTTTATCTATAGACCTGTGAATTTTCGTTTTTTAACTCTTAATTTTTATTTTATATTCGTAATTTTGGATTTGTTATCGGTAGGACCTCCTTAAGACAAAATCCATATATGACAATTTATAAGTAGATTTCACCAATTCTTTAGCCTAATTTTAACTAATGAAATTCGAAGTATTTAAGTATACAAAGTGTACAAAAGGATTATATAATGCAAGGATACATTTAATTTAACAATGATGGATTTTAGTACAATATTTTATTGGAATAAAATAATATACAGGGAAGGTATTGTCACGTATGATAACTGTGACTAGAGAAACTTTCTCTCTATGTAGATTCTGTTTCGTCCGACTCTCCGGTAACTTAATCCGGAAAGGAATTTGTGAGGGCGGATAAATAAAGTGACGCGAAAACTGGAGAACTTTATACTTCGTTTATTCACGATACGTCGAGTGGTTCTAGCTGCGTTGAGAGGCGATCGGTCAGTCGCTCCTCGTTCAGATGTTGGGTCGTTCTCCTCGATGTGGCCCGATGGGACAGCTTATATTGTGCTTGATTGGAGGTGGTGGAGATGGTAAAAATCGCCTCGTGCGATTTTTTGTACAGTCGGGATTTTGACTGTTGCCGGGTAGAAAAGTGCTGCGTCTGCTGACGCTTGCATTTTGAAGAGTGGTTAGCTACGAGTTGAGCTTTTTTGGAATGAACGCCGATATACGACACATTTTATTGTGAAATAATATTTGCGCGCCAATGAATAAAATCATAGGACAGCTAGGTGTCCTATGTATCAAGTACAAAAGGATTTTTGTAAGTCGTCCAGAAACTGAGATATTGAAATTTTTCAAACGCGATCGATTCAGAATGCACGAAATCAATTTTTAGAGCGACCATACGACTTCTCATCACTCCGCCATCCGCTACAACTGACGTGCACGCCTTACTTCATTATCCAATTACCTTCTAGATTCATACAAAAGTAAGGTCGTATAAAAAGCTCGTTTATGCCATGTCGTACTCTATAGTGTACATTTAATATCAAGTATTCATACTTGAATTTGAAGAGTATTAGAAAACCCGCTTTTAAAGTGTTATTAACGAAGCAATCGATGCTAATAAAAAAAATTTATCTGCAATACGCTCCTCCATTGCAGGAATTAAACATTAAGAGGACGACCAGCATCTAGATGTTGCGGAAGCACGCTGACTATTTCGGAAAACTGACGATGAACTTCACCGATGGTTCCCGGATTTGGTTGCCGGCGGTGCGGCCATCGTTCACCGCAAGCACGAGCTACTTCTCTACAATTGCCAGCACTCGCGTAATAAAAATGCACCATTTGCACGTATTCTTCTATCGTGTACGGGGCACGCGCACGTCATTGTATGGTGGTTTCGATAGAAGAACTGAGGAATAAACAAATTTCACAGCAGCAGAAGATACAATCATGTGACGACCGCATTTTGTTTAACCTCTAGACGGCGTGGATGGTTCCGATCGGTATCACCTCAAGGTCGAGCCGTGTTACTAGTTCATTTGGAAATTTTTCTAGACACAACATTTTCAAAATATATTTGGACACATTCATAAGCGCATCGGTCGCCTGACGGTTAGCGGTGCAGGGATATTAGATATTCTCATATTATTTAATGTATTTTGTGGAATAGTGATCACGAGAATCGCATTTTGTTTCAGTATAAATCAGATTGAGATTTATTAAAAACTCTAGTAAAAATTTATTCTAAATTTTCACCAAAAATTCGGAAAAAATTCTATCGTGTTCTTTCATGAATTCTAAGCACTTTTTATTAATTGAAATTTTTTCTGAAAGTTGATAGTTTCCAAGTAAAATAATCTTAAAAAAATAAAAAACAAAAATTATCTTATAATTTTTTTTATTTCAGGCTTATTTTATTTATAATAAGCTCATACATATTTGAAAATTAGTATTATGCACCTGCAATCTCTAAAACTCAGCTAACTGCGTCTACTTACCTTTTCTGAAAACAATTTGAACAATGCACACTTTTTAATTTTGCTTCGGATTCCTCGTCTAAGGTCCCGAATAAATGTCTCGAGATTTTCCCGACAAAGGGCAGAAGTGATCTCCGTTTGCGGGTTGCGCTGTCATTGTTATGTCCTTATAGCAGTTCTGTTATGCGTTTCGTGTCTTGTATTGTGGATATTATTTGTTTATAAATAGTTTTCATCTGTTTATTGTATGTGAAATTGTGTACACATATTTCATTTAACGGAGTTATATGTAAGTATACCTTTGTTGTATGCCTACTTCCCATATTGTCCATTGGATCTTTTTGATTTATTATATTTATTTCTAAAGGGAAAGGGGTTTTACTTTGTGAAATTACACATGCTGCTTTTGTCGATTAGTTATGGACCTTATCTGGTCTTTAATCTCATGTGTATTGTTAATATTTACGCTTAAATAGAGTTGCCAAATGTGCTTGGTGTGTGTTCCTCTTTTTAAGAGCATATGCAATTTGTGTAACACAAATGCCGCAACTAAGGCGCATGCAACCGCCAAATGGTAACGCTTATCTTATTTTTTCCAAGACGTATAACGAGAGCAAAGGTAGCGTTCATCCCTCGCTTAGAGTGGCCGCGAAGTTGCTCCCATGGAAAGTCTTTCATTAACCATGAGGACAGTAGCGAGTTCGGACGTACCAACTATAATGCTTGATAATCGCGTTGAACAGGAGTTGGGCGACTTGAGCCGCCAACATCCAAGGCAACGAATGCAGCCAGGTGACGATGACGACGCTGCGAATGTAGAAATGTCATCAGCATTCATTCTTCGGCTACATCTTCTTCGTATAAATTTTCATCTTCGGATGAAGTCATAGACGAACAACCGCTCGGTTTACGCGTGTGGCGCTCAGTCATGGCTACTTATACGGAGCCGCACTTTCCAGTCATGAGAGCGATGCAGCGCGCAGCAGGGCTTTGACAAGCACCGAAGGCATCATCTCTCCGGAGCGAGCACAGCTGCTACATAATTTTTATTATCGATGAACGTCACCTCGAGAAAGAGAGTATCATGATATCAAGGATGGGCGGCGCTTGGTTTACAACACCCTCGGCGAAACTTATATTCTGGATCAGCACTTTAACAAACGTAAGTGTTTTTTACAAAATTATTATTTTTTTAACAAAATTTTTTTATTTATTATTTTTTTTTTTTAATAATTCGCAGAAGACTCGCGAGTAATGCTGGACTCGATGTGTCGGATATCTTGCGTATTGATTTTTACTGTTAAAAAAATTGAGTGATTGTTCAATTAGGTGAGGCTGTACTAAAATTCTGTATGTATACTTACAGACTAAATTTAGTTCAATAATTTTTTAATTTTAAGGCCACTCTAACAATTTTAGAACATTTAAAGCCATATATTTAGTTTTGGGATGCTCTAAAAACTTTGAAAACTTCTCATCGATATCTTCTTTTTTGAGAGAGAGAGAGAGCCAGAAAATTTTTGTATTATGTATTTCGTGATGATCAATAAAATCACCTTACCTAGTTTGAACAATAAAGGAATAATAAATTTATCATCTAATTACTCTATTATTTTATTTTATCATATATATATTTTCTATGAGATAAAATTAAAATTTTGATCATTGAGTATATTCGTAT
>UELU01136727.1:0-16274 GCA_900490025.1 Megastigmus dorsalis | reverse complement strand
ACCTAGTTTGAACAATAAAGGAATAATAAATTTATCATCTAATTACTCTATTATTTTATTTTATCATATATATATTTTCTATGAGATAAAATTAAAATTTTGATCATTGAGTATATTCGTATTGTTATGATTTTAAATATCCGTAAATCTACTTATTAATTATATAAATTACTATTATAAGTTAATTGTTATAATTCCTTTGCTTTATCAAAAATTCGATTTTTCTAAATATCGTGGCTCGGTCGAACCTCATCATATATATTATATGTAATGTCCCAAATTATTCATTCAAGTAATATTATATATAATATATAGTCCTATATAACAATATATATTATTATAGGATTTTGCAGTATTTAATATCGTTTTGATATTTCCGTTGTGCATATGTATAACAATAAGATGTGGTAGTGTAATGTATTAAATTATGAATTGCCAAACTTTAGATATATATTTAAACTAATTTTACGTTGTTGAGGTCGAAAAGCGGTTGCAAGTTTTAGTTTATATCTTCAATTTATACGATTGGTCGTGTGAGCTAAGGCATTACTTTTACGACTGTAACTTTTTGCGGGGTTCCGGTTCGAATCTCGGCAAAGTCAAATTTTTTTTTCTTACATTTTTGAATATCGTCCGGAATACCATATTTCTTTATATTTAACTTTAATCTGCAGCAGAATAAATTAATTCAAATAATAAAAAAGTATGTATTGGTGTACTTAATCACTTTTTTAACATAAAAGATTATTTAATAGTAATGTAAGAATTTACACTTTGCAGTTTATACTTTGCTCTAAACAATGTGCATAGAATAAATTATTGTAATTGGATTAACTGAAGACAGTATGTATTTTATTCTCATATATAATTCTACCTTTTGCAAATAGGACACTTGGGCATAAGTTTTTTTGTCTCGAGTTGAACATTTTGACATCACAAAATAGTTCTCTGATTTTCATATTTTATATTCAATTACTTAGATACAATATAAATGAATTAACGCGATGCTTCCAAGTTAGGAATTTTTTTTGCTAAAAATATTCTTAAATATAGGATTATTATAAAAAAAAATAATAAATTAAAAATGACCTTAACTTTCACGCCACTACCAAACAAACAAATAAATTAAAAATGAGCCTGAGCTACCAAGAATTTACAATGTACTATTTCGTTATAATTAATTATAAATATTTTACAGTAACAAATAATAGTAAAGGGCCTATGTTAATTATTTATACTAACGGTGTAATATCTTAGGGTTTGTTTATATAAATTTCTTCTATCTAAATTAGGTATTGAAACCTTTTAGGTGGCGTATTTTGTTGCTAATTTGTTGCTTTAAGATGGTCTAATAACAAATATCAATTAAAAAACCCTTAAAAAAAACCGCTATCCCTACCGTGACCGAAAATGAAAAAATCAGAAATTATACAAACAGTGCATGATTCTAAGACGAATATTTTGTTGCTAATTTGTTGCTCACGTTTATTATGA
Organism: Megastigmus dorsalis; assembly: GCA_900490025.1. Lineage (NCBI taxonomy): Eukaryota > Metazoa > Arthropoda > Insecta > Hymenoptera > Megastigmidae > Megastigmus > Megastigmus dorsalis. Next base: position 14,780 of record UELU01136727.1, on the reverse strand, counting down.
TAATGTTAGTGCAAAATTGTTAAACTGACCGAATTTTATAGTATCTTATGATTTTTAAAACATATAAGTCTCAATATTACATTGTGGAAGAGCTGTTCCTTCCAGAAATCGTCAAAAATTAATATTTTGGGCAATGAACGAGTTTCCGAATTTGTTGCTCGCGTTTATTGAGATAATTTTAGTGCAAAATAGTTAAACAAATTAAATTATGTAGTATCTTATGATTTCTACAACCAAAAATGTACAAAATATGCAATGGGTTAGGTTTTGGGTAATGAAGTACCTGCGTAATATATATATATATATATTCATAGCCCAAAATATTAATTTTTGGCCAGCTTTTGCCAAAGTAGGAATCTGTCAATTCCTACTTTTCTGCGTCAATTTTTCTACTTTGGGGTTTAGAGTGTATTTTTTACTATGTTAAAAAATATGCACGGTTACTTATGCTTCTTTGTAAAATAACGACTACTTTTTTCACGATGACTATGAAGTTTGCATCGTTGCGACGAAAAATTAAATTTTTCCAAATTCGTATTTTGGCGGTATTAAGTCCTTAGTTGCGCTTATTTGGTGCTGAAACAATGTAAAATAATAAAAAATCGCATCCCCGCATGATTTCAGCATATAAATCCACATTTACCGAAAAGAGCAAGAAACCTGTACATAATTCACGTAAAACCGTTGACGCTCGGCTCGCGGATCTTAGGGACAAAAGTTTGATACGTTTTCAGGTACCTGACACCCCAAGGATTAAGTAAAAAAAGGTTTTAAAATATCGAAGAACCGGAAGCGACCGTTCAAGCGGGTGAAAATGTGCGGAATTCGATAGTACTCGATGTGTAGGTGTACACGAAGCCCGATAATGGTGACCTCGTATACATGTACCACTCAATACACAGGGTGTCCCAAAAGTATGGACACACCTGAAAACCTCGGAAACTAGTGGCGCTAGAAAAAAACTATAAATACAAAAGTTTCCGCAAATCAAACGGCGCATCCGATTGTAACCTCGAATTTGACCTTGAGTGCGGGTTATTTGAAGGTCAAGTCGAATTTTTTCAATGGGAACCCAACCCCCCCTTTTTATTACCGAAATGAAAAGCGGAAAAAATTTCCTATTCTAAGGTATAAATAACATAGGAGGTCAAATGTAGCCCAAAGGTCATTTGAAGGTCAGATCTTTGAATAAGCTGAAATTAGTGTTCAGCAGCCCATAACTCGAAAACTAGGGGTGTTAGAAAAAAAACTTTGAATACAAAAGTTTTCGCAAATCCAACGGCGCATCCGATGGTGACCTTGAACTTGACCTTGGGTTTGACCTTTAGGGTCTTTTGAAGGTCGAGTTTTTTGAACGAGAACCATACTTCTTCATTCCAGAAAACTTGTCCAAAGGTCATTTACAAATTTTAAAAATCTGATCTCAGATTCGCACTCAGGAAGGTTTTTGGCTGAATTCACAATTTTTAAGAGAACCCCCCTCCCCCATATGCACATCTGAACTAATCACGGGACAAAGAGGTCAATTTTTGTGAATATTCAGGTATGCATGAATAAGATAATTATCGATTTTGATGTGCTTTGTTGTTTTCATTCTGAATTAGTTCTATCAACGCACAGACTCTTTTCGTTTATTCTTAGTTTCGTTTTCTGTATTTGAGAATGAATCGTCTTACAGAACGTGAACGAATAAGCATCCTCATGATGCGAGGATGGGGTAATATGGTTAGGTCATATCGGCGAGTTGCGGATCTGTTTAACGCGGAATTCCGGCTACCGTTGCCACCAACAATTTCGAAAAAGACAGTGGGAAAAACTGTTTCTCGTTTTGAGCAAACTGGTAGCATTAAAGATCGACCCAAAAGTGGAAGACCGAAGACAGTGACTGATCATGAAACGTCTTGAATGTGGCATTATCTTTCGTTGAAAATCCTGGAACCTCCGTTAGAAAAGTATCTGCTGAAACTGGTGTTTGTAAAACTTCTGTTCACAGAATAATGAAACTCGAGAAGTTTCATCCATATAAAGTGAAATTGGTATAGGAGTTGAACGAGGATGATTTCGATCGAAGACTGGAATTTGCCGAATTAATGATGAACCGTATTAATGCTAGACCAATTTTTTTAAACGAAATAGTTTTTTTCGATGAAGCTACCTTCCAGTTGAATGGTAACGTTAATCGACACAATGGTCGGTTCTGGGCATCGGAGAATCCTGACTGGTTTTTAGAATCACATACACAACACCCACAGAAACTCAACGTTTGGGCAGGCATAATAAATGATAGAAAGTAGGGCCAGTTTTCATAGAAGGCAATTTAAACGGAGAAAAGTATGAAGACATGTTGAGGAATCAAATCGTGCTTGCGATAAATGATATTGTGACAACTTTAACATTACTTACTTTCAACAAGATGGAGCACCCCCGCATTACGCTAGAAATGTACGTAATTATTTAAATGAAACATTTCCAGGACCAGTGATAGGCCGCATAGGAACTGTGGAAGGCACAAAAAAAAGTATTTTCTCCGTGCAGCTTCGGTACTGTAAAGATTTTCCACGGAGCTGCAATCCGACGGCGAGCGACTATTTCAACAATTCATTGGTGCATCGTTTTTATTGCCTTTTCCTGGCCGAAATAAATGCGGGAAACGAGGCACTGAATGGAAAACCCTAACAAAAATATATTCTACTGCAAAGGGGCTGCAGTACATTTCGCGGCGGGTGCTTTTTACCAAAAAGCGATTAGTGCGGATTGCGAACGCTGCAGCAGCTCTAGTCCGTCGGATCCCGGCGAAAATAGAGAGAGAGAGACAGATCGTGCTTTGCTTGCAGGCAGAATGTCGAGATGCGCTGATCCGTCGGCAAGGCAAAAGATGCCACACGCACACACACATACATCACGACAGAAAAAAAAACATTTTCTGTGATGCGTAGGCGTTGTATGCGAAAGGCAACTAGAAAATACGCGAACGCGCCAGAAGCGTCAGCCCTTACTGCCGAAGGCAGCGAGAGACAAAGGCGAGAAACTGCACGCCGACGGCCGCCGGGAATTCTTTGGTTGCAGCGGCAACGAGACAAATAATAAAAAAAAATTCTCGGCAGCGCAGGCACCGTTCGCTATTATTTTGTGTTCCGCGATTTTTCGCGTGCAATTCGCCGCGAAAGAATATATAAAAAAAAATGTTGCAAAAAAAACCTTTTCAGGCTGCCATGGCACGGTTACGTAGGCTACTCGGCGTCTCAGGCATCCCTTCTTACTCGTCTGCTTAAGGCAAAAAAAAACAGGTTAGCGCCGCTTTTTATGGGGCATTACACTTGCACTCCATCGCACAAGGAGATACCGGAGATAGGCTCACCGGAGCTCCTTCCTGGACGCGTTTTTAACATTCGCGAGGCACTTGCAGCGGCGGCTACGAGGCATCGACCACCGGCACGGAGGATCGCGTCGCGAGACGCCAACTTAGGCACTAATTATTTTATATTATTATGCAGGGGTAGATAAAAAAATGTGTCTGTCGCTTTTAACTCAGTTGATCCCAATCTCTGCGTAGGCAAAATATGTTTTGTTTTATTTTTTTCAAATGAAATTTGCAAGGCCAATTGGAAAAAAAGCTTTTATTTTATTTTTAAATTTATGCACCTTTTTTATAGGCACAAAATTGCCGGTACTAAGCCACACGTTGGATCCGCCATTTATAACGGGGTAATTTGACTGAGTGTGGGAGTGACTCGCTAGCCTCCCCGCGTTTATAATTAGGAGGCAAATGACAGTTAATTTCCCGTCTAAATATTTATTAATTATTATAATCACGGTTTGACATTTCTCTGCACAGGCAGATTTAAATCAGGGGGCCAGGCACTGTATTTTTAGATTTGTTCAGTACGATTACTTTAAACTCGAGCAGTAACACTCGATTGATTTTAAATTTTAATCTCTATAATTTTTACACTCTGCACACTCTGCAAAAGGCACGGGCGCTATCACTGTTTACGAAATGAACTTTTATGCGATATAGATGATCGCAACTACGCGGCGCGTTAGCCAGAAAAGAAGTCTCCGAGTCCGTCGAGGCCCGCGGTATCCTTCGCACTGTTGTCACGTCGCTCACTGATTGGTGCGCTCTAGTTCGGTACCACATCAGAATTTTGTTGTGTCTAGCATCCTTCTCTCTCGCTCCAATGTTCTTTTCCCTTGCTGCTGTAAGCACAGGCACTACAAGTATCTTTTGTGGAATTTTCCATAATTTTAGAATTTTAAAATATTCCAATTCGATACTGGGGCTTCTATGTACCAGCATGCAATATTTAATGGAATTTTCCGCAGATGTACAAATTAGAATTCTTTAGCCTTTAAGGCATAAAAAATGAGTGGTTTTGAATAATTAAAAGGGGAGAATTATAATGACATGGATGCAAAACTAATGAGAGGCATAAGAGAGAGATAAAAAAAATAAGAATGCGTAACTTAGGCATGTGCAACATGTAGATGTTCTGAGCGACGGAGCGGCGCATCCTGGAGGTTGCAGCGGGATCTTCTGTTGGTGTCTCTTGACCCTGAAAGAAGGTCCTGGCGCTCGTTGACGCGTATTTGAATAGGCATAAAAAATAAAAATAAAAATAAATAATTGTTTTAAAGAATTAATGGCCCGAGACGAGAGGTGGAGGGACATCCCTTCTGGCTGCTTATTTTGCCTTTTATGCAATTTTGTTATTTCAGTTCGTGCGATAAACGTGCGACAATCCGCCACGTTACAGTTGTTTCTCTACTACACTCATACCATTCATTATCACTGCTACTATCGACCCTCCTACACCATTTAATCGCGCGTTTTTCAAATACTTTTTTGGTTATCCTGCGTCACGCTGAAGAACGAGAAGAGAAGCGACGAGTAGTAAAGTGTAGTAGAGTAGAGAATTTTTCTGGCAAGTAATTCGTGACTATTTGAATGAAAAGCCCCTTGGGTGTAGACGGTAAAATTTAAATTTATGTGGGTTTCTCGAGGAATCACAAAGAGACATTATCGTATAAATTGAATAGAAAGTGATAGCCGTAGAACGGATTCGTTATGAGCAATCTGCAATACTTCTGTATACCAATTTTCAAGAAAAACCGTAAATATATTGGCTCCTTCCTCATTGAGGTAAACCAAATCCTAAAGAGAACATCCAAAACTTGTGCCCAAAGCTCGGAAGCCGAGCGCCATTGGTTTTACGCGCACTCTGGGGTTTTCTAGTTTCCGCTTAATCTCACCCGCATGAACGGCGTTAGGCGGTTCTTCGATTTTTAAAAACTTTTTTCTATTTAGACCTTGGGGTATCAGCTACCGTAAAAGATATTAAACTTTTGTGCCTAAGACCCGTGAGCCGAGCGCTAGCAGTTTTGTATGCACTTCTGGCGTATTTACATGCACTTCTAGCGCATTTCGACCATTTCCGCACATTTTCACCCGCTTTGTATGGCGTGTTCGGGTTCTTCGATTTTTGGAAAACATTTTTTACTTAATTCTTGGGATGTCACCTGCCTGAAAACGTTTTAAAGTTTTGTCTCTAAGACCCGTATGCCGAGCTACAGCGGTTTTACGCGAATATTATGTATACGTTTCCTGCTCTTTTCCCATCAGTGCGGTTTTTTGTTATTTTATACTGTTTCAGCACGAAATAAGTGCAACTACGGAGTTAATACCGCCAAAATAGGAATTTGGAAAAATTTAATTGTTCCTTGCGTCGCAACGATGCAAATTTCATAGTCATTTTTCACGAATTACTCAATACTTAATTACAGTGTTTGTGATTTTAATATTTTTCAATAAATTCATTTAAAATTGCTACTCAGTCACTTAGTATATGTATTCAGATTGTTACATTAAAGCAGATAATAAGAATTTTTTTTGCGAAATTTCCATTGCAGACGTTCACAGTGGATTTTACGATCAGGGAACTCTACGTTGTTAGATGTGAATAAAATGCAAAAATATGACTACTAAAGAACGCGAGTGTGTGTTGATTTGGGATGAAATGAGTATTAAAGAGTGGTTAGAGTACAATACTAAAAAAAAATCTGATAGAACGATACACTGACTTAGGAGAATATGGTCGGTCATCTACAATTGGCAATCATGTTTTAGTATTTATGTTGCGAGGTAGACAGTACAAGTGGAGACAACCAATTATTTACTATGTTTCTCGTAACAGTGTATCTGGAACTGATCTTTATAAATTAATTCTAGATATGTTAGATTTCGTTGAAGAATCCGTTTTTTTAGTTCAAACAATGGTTTGCGATTTAGAAACACCAAATCGATGCGCAATTAAACAGTTAAAAATTACCGTAGAAAAGCCATTTATTGAACGATATAATCTTAAAATTTTTTTCAATTTTAATCCTCCCCATTTACTAAAATGTCTTCGAAATACTTTAAAAAATCGCGAATTTAAATGTGATAATGAAAACGTATCCTGGTGACCAATTGTCGAATTGTATGAAAACGAAAAAGATAAACCGTGCAAATCTGCTCCTAAACTCAGTTATGACCACGTTCATCCCCATAATTTTGATTTAATGAATGTCAAATTAGCAACTCAAGTCTTTAGCAATACCGTTTCAGCAGCTCTTTTGGCCGGGCGTCTTGCTAATTGCGAACCGCTTACTCACCCAGACTGTATCTCGACGGCAAATTTTTTTAAAAAAGGAAACGATTTATTTGATTGCTTAAATGTAGAACCTGTCGCGATAACAATCCTTTGCGACATCCTCTGTCGGATAAAAACCCTCAAGTAATTCTATATTTAAAAGATAGTTTGTCGCGGATAGAAACGTGGGAATGTATCAATAGTAAAGTTAATCCTCCGTGTTTTTGTGCTTTTTCATTAAGAGTAACAAGTGTTTTAATGCAATGGGAGAATATTAAAGAAAATGGCGGTTTTTATTTATTAACATCAAATTTAAACCAAGGTCCAATTAAAAATTTATTTGCAGTTTTAAGAAGTCGTGCCGGTCATTATCATAATCCAACTGCGATGCAGCTTAGGCGGAATTTGCAATATTCTATGGCAGCTAATTTAAATTCATTGTCTAAAGTAAAAAACTGCGAATCAGACAGAACAGTAGTATTATTAGCAATTTCAGAGTCAGAAACCAACACATAGTTACAAGATTGTGTACTGGCAGTGTGCTCCTGGATGACACATTAAACAATATTTCACTTAATGAAACCTGTCAATCGAATTGTGATATATATATATATATAGTGTTAATGATGATTTAGAGACTTCCTTAATGAATGAGATTGATAGTTATGAGAGTGAAGAATTGTTTAATGATGAAGTGGATGAGCCAATAGAAGACATTGCAGATGATAGTACTCTATTAAAAGAAACAGTTTCTGATAACCACGTTGTAGACGACATTGATACGCGCGAAGAAAGTTTTTTAATCAGTAGTAGCAGTAAATCAAATTTAGGAAATCTTTCAGAAAAATATGATCAAATTTTCCGCAATACTCTTGACCCATCAACCACTTTACAAGCTACAATAAAGTATGTCGCTGGCTACATCACTAAAAAATGTTTAAAAAATCAAAATGTATTGATTGTAAATCTGCATTGACTCGCGAAAATGTAGATTTTCAAAAAAATAATGATCTATTGATGTTTTTTTTAAAGCTTATGCCACTGTCAACGATAATGAACTTGTTAATTTGAGTGTTCCTTCCGATGATTTTACTAATGTTATAGCTAACGCGGTTGAGATTTTTCAAAAAGAATTTTTAATTAATAGTCATTGCAAAAATATTGGCAAACATTTATTTGATGAAATTAGTAAAATTATTAAGAAGAATCACACGAATTTTTTGAATGCTGATGCTCCATGTAGAACACATAATAAATTGATTATTAAATTTTTCGTTACAGTATATTTATTTTATAAACTAAAATGGATTAACCGTTGTATACGAGAAGATTGAAAACGCAAAAGGAATGAAATTACTAGTAATAAACGCAATCGGAAAATGCAGAAATTAAGTCATGATTAAATTTTTTTTTATAAATTATTATTAATACGTACCAAAATTTTCATTTTTATTGACAATTACAATGTAAACTCCAATTTCAATTTCATTAAGTATTGTAAAAATTGACTATTGTAAAAAATTATTATTGTTGCTTATTGTATCGTCTTTATTTAATTATGTATTTTAAGAGACAAAATTGCATTTATATTAGTTACTAATAACATTAATTGATGTGATAAAGTATTGTCTTCATTTAAATTTAAGTATCGTATTATATCTATACATCTTATTCGAATTACAGTATTATTAATATATATACTATATTATCATTAAATATTTAAATTATGTTTAATACTATGACATTTATGTTTATGTTTATGTTTGTTGACGAAAAAAGTAAGTTACAAGTTTAGTTTCAAGTTCTTTCTTCCATAGAGAGTATAATGTTTCTTTAGTTTTGAATATTTACATTTGTAATCCAAATTTTTCACCGTTTTGATTATTTGTTTTTAATTTTTACATTTTTCTTAACAGTTGCATGTTTAACGCAATTATTTAGCAGCTCGTTTAAACTGTCTACCTCGATGTTTCGATGTGTTTTTGGCCAGATTAGATTTTCTTTAAATAAGAGTCTGTTGAATAGTGATAGTTTTTAAATTTATCAGTATTAAACTGTTTTCAAAATTTTATAATATATTTACACATGTGTAAAATCTTTTAAGAAAGGAATAATTGAAATAATAGTTTATTTTATAATAGTTTTGCAACTATGAAATTCATAAGCACGCCCTTTTCGTTTCAGGAGCCTTAATTGTTTTCTAAAAGTGCTGTACTTAAATCTTTCAGAAAAATTATATAAATTAATTTAATGATTATTAAGGTTCTTTCGTGGCATGATGGAATAAATTAAGAATCATTGTCCATGGTAGAAAAAAGTCTGTTTGTAACTAATTTTAATTATTTAATTGTAGATAAAATTTTTCTCATCTAATTACTCTTTTTACTACTATGGATTCTTTTATATGATTTTTCTTTGTACACACATTAGAATTAAATTTGAGTAGAATGCGTTAAAATTTTATTGGATAAATACATCTGAAAATACACAAATAAGGTATATATATATATATATACATATTTTTTTTGCAGATGAAATAGCAATCTATTTATTTTTTCTTTTGATGAAGGTACAGTGTACAATTGCTGGAGCTAGTATATGGAGACAAATGGGTAAACCTTACTGAAAAAAATTATGTGTGAGATCGTAATAAAATGTGCGTTATCACATCTTGTTATTATTTCTGATAACTTAATCTTTTTCAGTAGGGAAGGGCGTGTGGTTTCTGTCTCCCCGTGGTTTTAGGGCTACGTGCTATGGTGTACCCACGGTTTTAATTTTTAATTATTATGTGAATAATCATAACGAGTATAGATAAGTTTGTCATGCCATAAAATCATATGTAAGTGCTAGAAAATTATTCACACAATTATTAGAAATCTAAATAGAAAAAAATCCGACGCGCCTTTGCTGTCGGGTGGTGTGGAAATCAACTACATAATGTGAAAATCACAGAATTCATCCAGAAATGCTTCTGGGTGGATAACTACAAATAAAGTTGTCGTTAAAATCATGTCAAGTTACGTTTCTAATATTTGGAAATATGAGTAATTATCAATCAAGTAAAGATTTAACAAATCTTAGGTTTTTATTCGTAAATCCGCAGTGCATTTAACAAAGCAAAGAAAACTCTTCAATCCTGCTTTCTTTTTTCGGTTTATTTTAAGTTTTCAAATAATTTTTATTTTCTTTTGTTTAAATCATCGTAAGTAGAGATAGGGGAATGTGGGGCACAACGGCGGATGGGACGATATGACTTTCTTTAAAATTCAAAAAATTTGGCAACTTTTGAATCCAGTTTCTGTTGTAAGGTAAAGTAGGTAATACCCGGATAGTTTTAAGGGGATGCCGGAGTCGCCTGTTTTACCGACATTAGGTTTTTCAAACTTTTCTCTTTAACAAATTAACCAATTCACTTGAAACTTTTAGAGATGATAGAATGATCATAAATAGAACGCGCTCAGCCCAGAAATTTCCGAAAACTAAAATAATATAGAAGCTAGAGAAGAAAATACCAAATTTTTACTGATTTCAATTCAATCCAAGAGATGGCATGATTCTGACTTCACAAATATGTTTTTTCAAAAACAAGACTTTTTAATTTTGATTTAAAAAAAAATTATGTATATGTACTTTTTATTTTTAAAATAATAACGTTCTTAAGAAGCTTAGTTTGCTGCAATATTCGGACAAGATTAGAAGGTATACTCGGACAAGTATTATAACGTGACTAAGCGCGACTAAATGCGATAAAAAGAAGTACTAAATAAATTGAATGACTAGCTGAACGTATTTATTGATGATAAATAGTATAATTTTTAACTGTTTAACAAATATAAATATTGATTAAATAAATAATTAAATTTTTTCCTCTTAAATTTTCGTCTTGCTTTGTAACGTCTGCATTTCATGAGTGATTATTAATCGATCGATGTCCGTTAGTTTATCTGCTAGTATTTTTTGTCTTTCCTGTATTTGTGTTTTATTTTCTTTAGAATTTTGATTTTTTATCTTTTTTTTCAGTTCCATAATTTCTGAATTAATATCTTTCTTTTTTTGCTGTAATTTCTTTTTAGTTTCTTGAAAATTTTTAATTATACTTTGTTCTTTTTCTTTTTGCAGTTTTGCTCTCTCTCTCTGTCTTTTTTATTTTCTACAATTTCTTTTTCCTTCAATTTTTTCTCATCGTCTTTTTTCTCAAGATGAGCAAGTAAATCGTCTACTACTGCAGCTGGAGGAATTTTTTGAGATGTTACTTTCTTTTTCTTTTTTACATTAAAATTCGGTACAATGAAAGCATTTTTGAGCGCAGGTGAAATTTCAACATTTATTTCATTTTCATCTTAAATAAAAAATATATTTATGTAAATGATATTAATATTTTGATAATATATTTTAACAATTTACTTAGTTACTGCTAGTACTTACATGTTCAACTTGCTTAATACTAATACTTCTATTATCAGCGTCAATAATACTTTCCATGACAGCAGTGTCATTTCCATTGAGAAAATTATTCTCTCCACGAGATTGATTTTGTAATTTTTCTTCGAATATATTACTTACTTTGTTCATTCGAAAACCATTGAAACAACCAATGTTATAACTTTTTGGCTGAGACAAATCAAGAAGTTCATCTATAATAAATAATATAATTTATTAAGAAAGATATATTAAAAAAAAATAATTTGAATTTAAAACTATTAATCTATACAAACCTTCACAGCGACTCAAGATATTTATGCTATTATCACAAGCGTTTTCATTACAATCTATGATAAAATTATTTTCATTATAACATGACAATTTAATATTGCTGTCTAATAATGTATCAGCTTCCACTGGTTCAGAATGAGTAATTTCTTCTGTAATAATTATTGAAATTAGAAAGTATAAATTAACAAAACGAATTGCATTTTAAAAATAATAATAAGAAACCTTGTAAAGAATTTGATAAATCTGAGAGGCTTTTATCGCAAATAAAAATTTCTGTATCCAATGACTGGTCACTATTTTTAAAATCATTCACAGGCTCTACTGCTATTAAAGTTACTGTCCTGAACTGCCCTGATTTATCATAAAATTGAATTTCTTTAATTGCTTCATTTGATTCTACTTGAGCTTCATTGATAGCTGTAGGTAAGTAAATAAAAAATAAAATCCTGCCCTGTTACATGGCGCCCAACTAAACGATCCACGATACGGATCGTGGTCTCGTGTATCGAACGATGTCCTCTTCCATCGTTCAAGGAATCCGTTTGGGCAAGAGGTCCACAGTTTTCAGAGAACTTCCCCACACCTTCTTCCTGTGATCATGCACCAAAGCCTCTGAGTCGTGGTGTGTGTAGCCGACTGGGTGTCGGGACACGGAGACACACGACCATGCGCCAACTGCCTCTGAGTCACATGCATGGAAATGATATCCCTATAGAGGGCTATGCGCTCGTTGGTATCATGAGCGTGTAAGTCTGAGTCCGTCATAGGAAAGCACTGTTTCTGCGCTCGGCAGTGTGCATAAAGACACGTGACGCGACAACAGAGCATCGGCATGAGAGAGCGATAGTCATTAGGAAGGGCTCCCGGTCTTGGTGACCAGGTGTGGAGTCAGAAAAAGGTTAGGTGTGCAGAAGGCTTCTTACAGGGTAAGTCGCTTCTGGGGGAAGGGTATAACGGGCAGCGGATTTTCAAGGAGCTAGCCGTTGGAGAATAGTAGTAGATCCCTGTAATGTCGGCAAGGAGTTGTTAGTAGGATCTGATGTCGAGTTGAGGCCAGTGCGGTAATGGCCCAGTGGTTAGGGCGCTCGCCTCGTACTCTCAACGTCGGGGTTCGACTCCCGAGCACCGCGTATTTTTATTCTCCTAAATCCTAAATCCTGCCCTGTTACAACTTATACTACTACTATTATTTATACTACAACTTAAATTAGAATCTTCTAGACTATTATGTGAACTTATATCTTCTTGTATATTAGCTTCTCTCCCAACATTATCTACATTATAAATAAATTGTGTTAAAATACATTTTATTAAAAAATAAAAGAGATAATATACGATTGTCTTAACACATATAATAAAATTAAAAAAGAATCATTATAATACAAAATTGATTACTTATGTACAAAATAAATGTTGTAAATATGAATATTTATATACCACAGAGCATTTTCAGTTTCTACCAAGATTCAAAAAGTCCTTGTTGACTGAGGTCTGCATTCCATGAAATTTCAGATTCATTGTGTTTAAAAAGTTCGAAAACATCACGAGGAATAATTTTCGTTTCAAACAAGAGTAAAAGTTTTAAATTATCATCGTTTTCTTCATTTTCAATAGTAGCAGTAGGGTCAGGTCTTTTTCGTTTTTGTTTATTTAAAATATCGTAATTTATCGCATCAGCATTAAACGGGCACAAGCCACATGTTCTAAAGCCATTTTGAATGCCTTTTGAAAAGTCATTAGCTTTTAAAACTAGATTCAATACTTCGAGTAACATAAATTTTTTTAAATCTACCACATTGTTATCAATCCTCCACTGTCTTAGTATTTGCCTATATGATTCTTTTAAAGAAAGAAAAAATGCTACGTCAAGGGGTTGTATTATGTGAGTAGCGTTCGGGAATAATGCTACCAGCTCTATTTGATTAGTCTGGCAAAATTTACACAGTGGCAAAGTTAGATGAGAGGAATGTCCATCTACGTATAAAACAACAGGAAAATCATACTTATTGTCTTTAAGCCATTTAAAAAATATATTTGTAATATAGCTATAAAATCTTTCAGCTGTCATCCAGCTTCGCTCCGAATTGCCTACTCCCCAGCCTTTAGGTATACACTTTAAAATATGTTTTTTTGGCGTCGTTTTCAAATCAAATAATACCATTGGCGGAGGGATCCTTCCAGAAGCAGCAGCTGTAAAAAGTACCATCATACAAGCTTTCTCATTCTTTCCCACAATTTTATAAATAGAACTAGAACCTTTTTTAGCAATAACCGAATTATCCTTTGGATTTATCATAATAGATGTCTCGTCTAAATTAAAAACTTGCTCAGGATCTGAACGTAATAAATTTTTTTTTTTTTCCAAATAGAGACTCACTTTAGAAAACCATTTTCGCAGGTCCATTTCACTGACTGATGCTCTGGTTGTCGTTAAATTTTGAGCGACCCGTAAGCTCAAGTTGCTGTGCCTTTGCATAAATAACTTATATCAGTACTTCACTGGCCTATTATTTTTGAATAGAGTTACCCTATTAATGTAATTTAAACAAGCTACTATTCCTCAGTCGCTAACGCTCCCTCGGAAGAATGTATTTATTTTAATTATTTTTTCTTAAAAAAGATATGCAATCTTTATTATACTTCGTTAATTGTAAAAAGTAGATAAAACTAGTGAAGCTATGTGGCTTTAGTACGTTAATGCTGCAAAGAAAACATAGTTAATTATAGTATTTAGGGTAATATTTGTTATATTTAAAACCTTTATTTGTAATTAAATTATTTTATTTTTTACAAATTACATTTAGACGTGATACTTGGGAATTTTTTAAATCGTAAGTGTGGTGAATATATATTTTTAAAATTTGCTATGTTTTCTTATTTGTAATATTACAAGTAAATAATTTTTTGGCATTATAGATATATATACAATACACTTAACATAAGAGTAAGTTTACTTAATATTTGAATTTAAAAAATTAATATAAAGTTTATTATAATATACAAAATGCAGAACACATAATATATATTTTATTTTAAAATTTGGTTAATATATGCTATTAAATATTTGTGTTTATTTACAGAACACTATTAATTCATCTAATTTGAAGTAAATTATAAGAAATGGATTTTTTACAGTTTAATAATTTTTATAAAAACATTACGCAAAAACACAAATTTCATTTGAATTGATTATTCAATTATTTTTAAAGTATAACTCGTTAAAAAGACAGTTAAAGTCAGTCTTAATTAATTACACATTTCATTGGGTCATTGTATAAAATTGGTTATAATTGTATAATAAACGAATACCCGACAATCCCTAATCGTAAACGTTGCTCGCGTGCAGCGCTAGCTTCTGTTACCGCAGATACAAAAATTTTAAGTAATAAAAAAAATTTTTATCGTGTCAGCACAAGTACATATACATATAGT